>JASDQU010173373.1:19724-40639 GCA_032191745.1 Picea mariana | reverse complement strand
TGTTTTTCTCATTTTCTCTCCCTTGATTCTACTATAATACACTATATACATATCTTCTTACTGCATGGTAACTTTCTAGGTGTTAGGAGGTCAATTGTCCCTATATTGTTTTATTCGACTCCCATTGATCATTCCTCTGAGCTATTTACTTCCTAAATATTTCAACTGTACAACTCCCCCTTCTGTGACAGTCTTCACTTCATATGGTCCCAACCAATGCATTCTGAATTTTCTTAGGTGCTGAAGAAATTTATTGTCATACACCAAGACTACGTCTCCCTCCTTGAAACTCTTCCTTTTAATATGTCTATCATGCCAATATTTTTCCCTTTCTTTATGTACTTCTTGGTGAAATCCTACTAGAATCATTTCCTCTTCCATCTCCATCAACTGACTTAGCCTTTCTTGTATTTCACCTTGTTCTTTCATGTTGGTGATTGCTACTACGTGCATGATAGGTACCAAAAATTCTAATGGCACCACTACTTCTTGTCCATACACCAACCTAAATGGTGTTTGTCCTATTAGTTGTTTGCATGTAGTCCTGTATGCCCATAATACTATTGTTATCTTCAAATCAAAATGGTGTACTCTTTTGATGATAGACTTCAAACTCCTCATTCATAGCCTTGATATTACTATTGATGAAGTGAGTTCCTTGGTCACTCATCAAAATCCTTGGGCATCCAAATCTAGTCATCACTTGCTCAAACAAGAAGTGTGTTGATGTCTCTGCGCTACAATATTTTATTGTTGTTGCTTCTTCCCATCTCGTTAAGTACTCTACCACAGTAATGATATACCTTGCTCCTGACCAATTTGTTGGTGGATTAATTGGTCCCAAAAAATCCATTTCCCATTTTTCAAATACTTGCAATTTTACTTGTGGTATTAGGGGCATATCATCCGGTATATTAGGTTTACCAACCCTCTGACATACATCACATCTCTAGTAGTAGTTATTTCCATCTCTGTGGATGTTCGACCACCATAGTCCTGTGCACAATACCTTCTGCGCGGTATCTTTTCCTGCATAATGTCCTCCAGCTATTCCCTCATGAGCCTTTGCTAGAATCCTAGGCCTCTCATGTTCTATTACACATCTTCTCAAAAAGTTGTCTATTCCCATCTTGTATAATTTTCCTGCAATCAATTGATAGTTTTCAACTCTGACTACTAGGTTTTTCTTCTCTACAATGTTGAATTCTTGTGTCACGGTTCCTATACTCAAGTATTGAATGATGTCAGCAAAATATTCATTAGATACTTGGACTGAAAATAATTGTGTCAGGGAAGTTTTCCTCTAAATTTGTATGTTATTCTCCATTGGTGATCCTCGAAAGGTGATCAAGTCCTACATTCAACTTCCCTGTTTTGACTATCACTTCAAAGTCAAATTCCTGAAACAATAGTAACCATCTACAGATCCTCCCCCCCAACACTAGATTATTGACTAGGTATTTGAGGGAAGAATGCTCTGTGAACATTTTAAATTGTTTCCCAAGTAGATAGTTTCTAAACTTCTGCAGTGCATATACCATTTCTAGTCCTTCCCTTTCTATAGTATTATATTTCTTCTCTAACTCTGATAGTTTTATTCTTGCAAATGATATATGATGATCTAAATCTCCTTCTCCTAGATGCATCAGAATAGCTCCAAGTGATATGGATGATTCATCTACATGCACATGAAATGTCTTTTCCCAATTTGGAAATACTAGTATCAATGTTGTTACTATATTCTCTTTGAGAGTGTCCAACCCTCACTAATAGTCCTCGTTCCACTAGAATTTACTATCTTTCTTCAATAGTTTCTCCATCGGTGCAATGATCTGCGCATACCCTTTTATGAATTTCTTGTAGTAGCATGTGTTTCACGATGTTTCTCTCAACTGACATACTGATTTTGGTGGTGGTTAATTGACAATCACTGCAATCTTGGCAGGATCTACTAGAAAGCCTTGTTTTCACACTATATAGCCCAATTGTATTCCAAAAGGTGTCCCAAAGATGAACTTCTTGATATTTAATGATATCTGAAATTGCCTACATCTTTCCAACATCATCCTTAATGCCTCTACATGATATTTCAATAGATTGTAGACTATCCAATCATCCAGATATACTTCTAAAAAATGATGGATGAATTCTTTAAATATAGCTATGACTACTCTTGAGAATATTGTTGGTGCATTCTTCTATCCAAAAGGCATGACTATGTATTGGTAGGATCCCCATTCTATGGAAAACGTGGTCTTTTATTGTATTTTGGGGTTATCTTAATCTGATGGTAGCCTAAGAATCCATCTGTGAATGAGTATGCTTCATGGCCTCCTACATTCTCTAATTATTCATCTGTTAAAGGGGTAGGAAAAGGGTCACGTAGGAAAGCATCATTCATCTTCCTCAGATCGAAACATATCCTTATACCTCCTTGCTTCTTCTCCTGGACTACCATAGGGATTATTCGTTTTGATTCTTCTACTGGTTCTATGATTCCATCTTCCAACATTCTATCAATTTCAGCTTTGACTTTCTTCTTATAGATTGGATTCAGTCTATACGGTCATTGTCTGACTGATATAGCCTCAGTTTTGAGAGGTATATTCATCTCTCCTATCTCTCCTACTATTCCTTTCATATCTATAAAGTTTTTTGGGAACATTTCATTTTACTCGTGCAGTAACTCTATTATTCTTTCTGCTATCTGTTCATTCTAGTAATCTCCAATGCTGGCCATTTTGGGATTGTCATTTGTCCCAATATTTACTTTAGTCACCTTGATTGGCACAAAAAATAATTATGATGCCATAGATGGAACTTCCACCTCTCTTTCCCCTTCAATTTATGTAATTTGAATGTTGTGTGGGTCATCTTCATCTGGTTCTTCTTCTATACATGATAGCATGATAGTAGTTCTTTCATTGTTTGTTTGTTTTGTTGTTGATACTCTGTTATAAGTTCAACCTATGGTTCCTGAATGAATATTACCCCTATGATTTGTTTGAGTGTTGAATCCATGTTGGGGTTCTCATGTTTAAATGAGAAAGTGACTATAAAATTATGTTGTAATGATGTCCATTCTACAGTGCCTCTGCACAATTCCTGGTCTACATACCATTTTGCTGGAATTCCTTCAAACGTGTGAATAAAGTGATGAGACCATTCTTATAGAGGTTTCATTTTCCATAGTGTTCTGCACTTCTCCAAGTGTTCTATTGGTGTCCCCCTTCCATCATATCTTTGTAGTTGATTTCTTCCCTATCCTGCACCAAATCTGATGCGCAGTAATTGCTTACATTGGTACCAGTCCTTGATTGACTCTTTGTGCACACCCCACCATCTTGCATGTGTTTCTTTAAGTGCTATGTCCAGAGCTAAGAGTCTCTGATTATCTAATACTTCATCTTCATATTTGATTAGGAATTCTTCTAAGTCATTCACCCCATGAAAACTGGGAGGTTCTCTTACCTCTATACCTACCCGTCTTACTGCGTAGTCTATTATAGTGCACCTTATTGTGGATACTTCATGTAACCTATGTTGCCAATTCACCAACCCTGAATATGAGTCTGAAGTACATGATGTGATACTTCTCCAACTTAGTACCCCATCTATAGTTGGATTCACGTAATCTTCTTCTCTCGTGGTGGTTTTGTATAACTGGTTGATTTCCTCCAGGTTTAAGGAAGTGGGTTCTAGAAACCTTTCTCCTTTTGATGGGTCTAGTGGCGTAACGAATCTGTACTCTCCTGACTCAAATGCCATATTCCTTGTCTTCAAATTGATTATGGCCTAGTTTTCAAATGCCTAAGCCAAGCCAAGAAATGTCGGATAAGGTGTTGTGCCATCCACTACTTCTATCACTTCTAAATCATCTTTAGTACGCACTCCATCTAGATCTACTGTCACACCCTTTAGCCTTCCAATTGGAAGAACCATATGTTGATTTTCTAGTTTCAGCTGAACAAGTGAATATCCTAATGTGGGATCTCCCATACAGTTTCATGTCTTATTGGGTATCACATTCACTTCAGAGCCTAAACCCAGTATAATATCCACCATGTTGAAATATCCAATGTTGGAATTCAGTCTGAATTCTTTGCATGATATCCTCCTTGTATGCAAATGATTAACTATTTTCTTCTCTAGCTTTCCCTCTACGTCTATGTTACATATTTCTAATATGTTTTGTAACACTTTAACAATTGATGGATCATTTATTAGTTTAACATAGGATTGCAGAAAATCCTTTATGGTACTTACTTGTCCTAGAGGCTATGCTTTATCAGTGTGATCCAATGATGAAGGAATATTGTATGTTGGTACATCCTAAGTATGTTGCGCAGTTGATGTAGATGAAATATATGGATTCAAAAATTCTTGTCTAGCTTGCTTGAAAATCTCATTTTCGTTCTGCGCATCAAAATACTTCTGTGGTTTGACATTCTTCTTCACCCATTGGTGTTGTGATGGATCTTGTATTACTGTGTCATCTCTTGTCTTAGCTCCTCCACATCTAACTATGTTGATATTTCTTCCATCATCCCTCGCTTCTGTAGAAATCCATTGGACATTCTGATTGTTTTTATTTCTTATTTCTTGGATCTTCCCCAATAGTGTCGGATAATATTATATGTCATGGTCTCATGCACGACAATACATACATGTCGCAAGTGGAAGTGGACATTCTCTTGCATAGTGTCTTGGTTTTTTATAGTTATGGCATACCACTGGTCCTCTACCTCTTCCAAAGCCTCCTCTACCTCATCCTCCACCTCTGTAGCCAGCTCGATCTCCTCGCAGTGCATTGTACTAAGGCACTTAGTTATACTGTGTGGGATTATACTATGGTTGCATGGTATTGTACTATGTTTGTGCAGTGTTATATTTTTTTGGAACAATATTATATGGGGATGGTACTTGGTTAAAATGTGGTGCAATTGTCCCTGTCATCATCTCTGCCTGCACCCTATAGGTGTCTGATGTTCTTTCTGTCATCAGCCCCATTTTCCTGCAATCTTTGTCATCATGGCCTACTGACTTACACAAGTTTCAATATGATATCTTAGGAATTGTCTGGTATTCCTGCATCATTGGAAAATGATATGGATAATACCCCTATGTCTTACAAATCTCACACCATAGTCCTGCTTTCGAAAAAGGGTTTGGAAGTCCTATTTCCATGTACTGCGAGGATGTTGGGAATTTGTTCTTGTGATGTCTGTTTTTCCTACATGTGGTACACCAAAAAAATTCGCTTTTGTCCTTACTCATGTTCTGGTTCAGTTGAAATGTTAAATTCTTCATATCCTCCTTTAACTCCTCTATTGATGGATCTGTCTTTTGATATTGGTTCTCTTCTAGTTGCAAGGCTATCTGCAAAGTCTCTTCCTGAGTTTGAAACTTCTACTTTATCAAAGGGTATTTCAAGTGTGGTAGCAAGTAATTCACAAATAAGTGTTTACGTTGCATATATGTCATGACATACTTCATTTTTTCCTTCAATCATTTGAATCTTTGGTTAATCTCACAGATAGATTCCCATGGTTTCTGTCTCATTACTATCATCCCATTCATGTATTGATCCTCTGATCTATGCTTATGGAATTCATTTATCAACAACTTCTTGATATCCACAGTCATCCTGGTTGTTCCTAGTGGACAGTTTGCAACTAAGCTCATGTACCAATCCAGTGCGTTGTCTCTTAGTGTGACGGATAACTGTGCAATTCTGTATCCTCATATGTGATCGTCTTTTCTTCCCAGATCTTTTCACATATGAACAAGTGCTTCTCAGGTTCCTCTGATGCCTCTCCCTTGAATTATGGTAACCTGATGGTGGGATCATGTCCTGCCATCTTGGATGCTGAACTACTACCTTCGTGCGGTGTCTATCCTTAACTAATGCTTCTTGAACTAGCTCTCCTAGTTGTTTCTCCCTGTGTAGATCTACTTACTGATGTGTTTCTTCCACTGAAGTTCGATTTTCTAAACGTTGGTGTTCTTTCTAGTGTATTAGTCGCACATGGGTTTATGGGTTCCACACTGACATTGATATGGATAGGAGTGTTGCCTCAAGATTATTCTCTTGGACCTATTGTCTTCCTTTCATATGTCATGTGCAATATTTTCTCAATCTTCTTCACAGCTCAAAGATCCTCTACCTCTTCTTCATCACTTGCCAAGCCTTTCATCGTGGCTATGGCTCTCTTCTTATTGTTCATATTGTATTGGTAGGGCACTCCACTACGCGTTCTTCCAGTTGTTTCCATGATCTTCTTGATTTTGTATTACTCCATCGTGATTGGATACAAAACATCCTCTTTATTTCCTTTGTCCATATCTTCCTCCATTTATCTGTCTATTTCCAGTGCTTCCCCCCTTCCACCATGCATGGAGGGAAGTTTAGCTATATGATTCTATTGTCAATACACCTTTGTCATACAATAAAATATTAATGGAAGTATACAATGATATTATATACCTACCTCTAGGTCCCTTCAGAAACTCTTTCTCTGTTGCACTGTAATACTTCGCAATATCTACTGCAAATTTTGTTTAAATCCTGCAATAATGTTGTCTAAACAGAAATCTATTGCTCATGTGAATTTATTGTCAACCTATTGTACCTACACGATCTCCATAGAATTACGTTATAATTGTTTGATATGATTTGTAGGGTGTTTTTATTTCAACTTCAATATCCACTACTGGAACACATGCGGGAAATCACAGAAAAATACTTCATGCAAGTCGTTGAATACATACTTTTCCAAATATTTGCATGGTGTTAAATTTGGGTTTCTGTTAAATTTCTGTGCAAATTCTAGCTCCTTTTTTTTTCAGCCAGCTCTCAATCTCTTCCTTTTTTGGGTTCCATAGTCTCAACATCCCCTTTTATATCCTTAGTATTTTTAATGTTTTCTCACCAGATCTAACATTCTTTTCACGATTCTTCAACAGGTCTCATTCACTCAAACCCTTTCTGTTCCAACCGACAATGAAACCATTTGTTGGTTAGTATTCATCCTTGCTACCACTCTGGGGATGACCCAGGTTTAGGTATACTATGGTTTCCAACAAAACCCCTCTAAGAATATCACCCCCTCTTGTAAACCAGAAGGCAACACAGTACACAAGGTGCACTGTGCAATCTCACCTGGGATATTTCTTATGGGTGGCTGCAACGCTCAAGTTATTGTATCCTAGGAATGAGTGGGGATCTATGATTAATCTCTTTTATCTTCATTTTTTTATTCTAACATACATCTTATCTTTATTAATCTTCCATTCTTATTCATTCATGTGAAATAGCATGCCTAACTAAGTCATTAATGCATTTGTCTAACATATAATCATTAACAGCAAAGGAGATACACAACATTCAATATCATAACACATGATCTACTATGGTTCACCCCTCCTGGGCTACATCCACAAATATTTGGCTACTCTTCTCTTTTGTTATAGTGTTTCCCAAAACTAAAGTTCCTTGCACTTTACAATTCCCTATCTGTGGGTCAAGATCTACAATGAGGCGGACTAGATCACACCAAGCTCCTCAACTTGTGATCTAACCCTCAAGATCCACCCTTTTTTCCTCTCCTTAGCTCAATACCTTACAAAACAGATTGAAATTACCTTCATTCTCTTCTCGAACGACACATTAACAATATTCAATCAAAAGGGAACCATATTCCGACACGAACAACCAACCACACAAAAGCCCCCACCTAGACCTCCTAGGTACCTACTTATATGTATTTATGGCTTACCAACCATCACATTCTCTTACCAAAACCCCAACCCTATCATGGCTAGGTATTCTTTCATGTTCTCCTTACATGCTTTCCTCTATTGCATGAGCATTTGTATTGCATGTGCTACTTCTCCTGCATGCGCACATGCCTTACACATGCTTATTTTCCTGCATGCACATCTAATTTGTTCATGTTTCTTCTCCATCCAACTGTATTTCTCCCACGTCGTGATTTTCTCCTAAAATGGTCCTACACCTAATAGCCATGCTACTCATAACTCTCAGCAATGGGTCACCACTGAGTTGGGACTAAACTCCACCTGGTTAAAGGGATTTCTAACCAGGCTGAAGCTACACAGTCAACAGGAAGGATTTCATCCCAGGATCCAACTCAATTAATATCCTATAGCTTCCCATTTCCCACATGCTTGTCCCACCCCATGAAGTGTTCCCCTTATATACTCAACAATCCTTTGGTTGCCCTACTTCCCTTCCAGGGATTCAGTAATAGGCCAGACAGGAAGTCTCAGATCATTGTAGATGCAGTTGGGCTCCCTCACGAAATCACTTCCCCAACAACTCTCTCACCCGGAGAGAGATTCTCACGGGCCTATCATCCCACCTCTTCAATCCATGGGCCTGATAACCTGCCTCTGCAATACCATGCTTAAGTCAACCTGGTACAGGTATAGGTGAAGAAAGAAACAAAAATCGGGTATGGAGAAGGTGATGGAAGCATCCACATTCAGAAAAGGGACAGGTAAAGACAACAACATCCTATAGGTAAGATACAGATATGTTTCTAGTGTCGAGAAGGTTCTGGTGCGTTGCTCATCACAAGAAGGGTACGGTTCTCTACTGGTAACTAGAAAAGTATGGGGATCTGGCTGAAGAGTGTGTGCAATTTCCCCATGTAAGACTAATGGAGAGCATGGAGTGAATCCTGAATGGAAAGAATGGTTGACTGAGTTCAAAATGGAATAATTTCCCCACATTTATTTGCATGCACCTTTGATGACACATGTCCCTCCAGGATCTCATTTATGTCCACCTGTATTTCATTTATCTTTCTCATAAGAACTTAGGATATCATAAGTTATACCCAAAAATTAGTATTTTAGGAATAATATTATAATATTCCCTTGGAGATAAGCCCTCTATCTTATCCCCTTTTCTAGGCTCTTATCTCCCCCTTTCCCTTACTAGTGGAGTTTAGTCCCCCATAGTCTTTTATCATGGTTGGTCTACATGCATCGATGCATTTTATTAATGATATGAGTGTTTACATATACAAAAATAGGCTCACTGGCCTTTAGCATCTAGGAACTCTGACCTAATAATCACATAAACCTTCTCACTTATAATAACCTAGCTCACCAACCTATAAAACATATTCACATTTACAATTGGGGCTCGGCATTGGGGGTGTTACATCCCCCTCCCTTGATTTATTCACTATCCTTAGTGAAATATATACACACATTTACCACTAAAAATTTCAAAAACCTTCAAAAAGATGCAGGTATTCTGCCCGCATAGCATCCTCGTGCTCCCAAGTTGCATCCTCATCACCGTACCAGGTCCATTGGACCTTTACTAGCTCTATGGATCGATTCTGGAGCTTCTTGATCTTCCATTCCATTATGCACACTGAATGCTCCTAAAAAGTGCCTTCTTGCTCCACCTAAATCACATTCCAATTAATAACATGATTAGCATCAAGTATATACTTTTTGAGAAATGATATATGGAATACATTATGAATAGACATTGAAGCAAGTAATGCAAGCATATATGATACAATCCCAATACTTTCCAGTATTTCAAATGGCCCACAATAACTAGCTATCAACTTTGAACAATTTCCCAACTTCAAGGAACTTTTTTTGGCCTTCTCTTTCAAGAATACATGGTCACCTACTTTAAATTCCCTGTGAGTTATTCCCTTATCAGTATAGATTTTTTTCCTGTCTTGAGAAGCCTTTAAATTCTATTTTATTTTTGACATATGCTCTTTCATTTCCCTAATTAAATCTATCCAAACCACTGCTCTATCTATTGGTTTGTCCCAGCTTACAGGTGTGTTGCACCTTCTACCATAAAGTGCCTCAAATAGGCTCATTTGTAGAGATGCTTGGTACCCATTGTTATAAGAAAACACTACCAAGTGTAGGTAGTCTTCCCATTTTAATGGTTTATCCATCACATACATCCCCAACATATCCTCAATCACTTGATTCACCCTCTATGTTTTTCCATCAGATTCTAGATGATAAGTTGTGCTAAAATTCAAATTTGTTCCAAATCCTTTAAATAATCCCTTCCAAAAATTCGATGTGAATTTTGAATCTCACAATTGTATTTGGTATAACATGCAGTCGATAAATTTCTCTCATATAAATATCAACAAAGTTGGTTTCCTTATGAGTGAGATTCACTGGAATAAAATGAGAAAATTTGGTAAGATTATCCACCACTACCATGATATAATCATGTTGCTTGTTTGTTCTGGGAAGTTTGGTGATGAAATCCATGGTTACAAATTCTCATTTCCACTCAGGAATGGGTAATGGTTGTAGGAAACCAATTGGATGTTTATGCTCAGCCTTGACCTTTTTACATTCCAAACATTTGGCAATCCACTCAACAACTTCCTTCTTCATTCTTGGCCAATAATATTGTCTCTTGATAGCTGCAATAGTTTTCTGATACCGTGGGTGCCCAGCATAAGGTACATTATGAATTTCTCTGAATATCATATTTTTCAATTCTTGGGAATTTGGTACATAAATTATGCCTCTATACCTGAGAATTTCATCATTTCCTAACTTGTAGTCTTCAATTTTCCGCTGCAAAATACCTCGCTGTAATTTTGTTACTATTTCCATATATTGCAAATCTGATTTTGCAGCCTCCAAGATTCTATCCTTCAAATATAATTGGTACATGATGATGGTTGTAGAATGCAACTTGTGCAATCTTCTATTGAGTGCATCAACCACCTTGTTATCTTTCCCTTTAATATGTTTTATATCAAAGTCATATTCACTGAGAAATTCTAACCACCCACTTTTCCTGGCATTTAGAGTTGGTTGTCCAAATAGATATTTCAGACCATGATGGTTTGTTCTCAATTCAAACATTTTCCCCATGAGGTAGTTTCTCTACATCTTCAAGTCATGCACTATGGCTTCCAACTCCAAATCATGAGTAGCATAGTGCCTTTAATGCTCCTTTAACTTTATTGTTTCATAACATACAACATATATGTTTTGACTGAGGATTCCACCATGTCCTTCTTTACATGCATCAATGCATGCAATGAAGTCTTCATTTGGATCAATAATGCTTAGTATTGGAGCGCTTGTTAATAATTTCTTCAATTGTTGAAAACTCCTTTCACAGTCCAATGTCCATTGAAACTTCACCCGCTTCTTTTGCAAGGAAGTGATTAGGTGTGAAATTTTTGATAATCGTTCAATAAATATTTTGTAGTAGCCTGCAAGGCCCATGAATGATCTGACTTTTGTCACATTCTTTGGTGTTGACCATCCTCTAATGGACTTAATCTTTTCATGATCCACTACTATCACTTCCTCTGATATGATATGCCCCAAATAGTGAATTTTCTTTTGATAAGAACTTACTCAATTTGGCACACAAGTAATTCTCTCTTAATACCTATAGTACCATCCTCAAGTGTTTTTCATGCTCTTCCTCCGACTTATAATATATAAGAATTTCATCCAAATATACAAAGGAAAACTTATCCAAGTATTCTCTGAAAATACCATTCATTAAACACATGAAGACAACTGGCTCATTTGACAACCCACATGGCACCATTGTGAACTCATAATGCCCATTCCTTGTTCTGAAAGAAGTCTTATTGATGTATTCTTCTTTAATTCTTACCTCGTGATAACCTAATCTGAGATCAATCTTAGATAATATTTTTTTATTTTTCAACTGATCAAAGAGGTCATCGATCCTTGGGAAAGGATATTTATTATTTACAGTTACCTTGTTCAAATGCATGAATTCCATACAAAGTCTAAATGTTCCATCCTTATTCTTCACAAATAATACTGGATCACCCCAGGGTGACACACTTGGGTGTATATACCCTTTCTTTATAATCTCTTCAAGTTGCATTTGCAACTCCTTTAATTATGGAGTACTCATCTTGTAAGGTTTCTTGGATACTGGAGTTTCTCCAGGCATCAAATTGATGGAGAAATCAATATCTCTTTTAGGGGGTAATCCTGGTGTTTCTTTAAATACATCCTCAAACTATTTTAGGACTGTATAATATTCAATATTTGACACCTTATCTTTAGGTGTCTCTTCCATATGAGCTGCAAATATTTGACACTCTTTCCTATAATTTGTATTCAAATGCAATGTTGATATTTCAATGATAGTTATTGCCCTGGGAATTCCCTCTATTGTCCTTAGTTTCCCTTCCTCATCCGAGCAAGTAAATTATTTATTATAACAATCTAGGATAGCATGTTGTTGGTCCAACCAATCCATACCAATTAGACAATCATGGGAACCTAAAGAAAATATGTTCAAATCTTCCCTGGTCCTCATTCCATTCATGTCCATTGGACATGACTTAACCATCTTATTAAATTTTCTTTTGGCTCCAGTATCCAGCTACACTAACCGATATTCCCTATGCTTGATTCTTGGAAAATGAAATCTTTCCACCATGTTAGGATCTATATAAATATGACTAGCTCATGAATAAATTAAAATAACAATTGTTTGGTTGTTGATCTTACCTTCCACTTCAATCATATGTGACTGACACTCTACTTGCTTGTTTTCCATGGTTTCATAAATCCTAGGTACACTTCTTCCCATGTCCTCCATTGTTTCATATTGTTGTACATTGTGAACAGTCCTTAATTTCCCACCTCTTTGAGGATAATATTTATATATATGATTTCCCTGAAAAACCCCAACATTGAATAGGTGGTTTCCTTGGCCTTTTCCCCCCTATATCAATCATTTTGGGTTCTCTAGAGGTTGGTTGTCTCGGAGGACTATTTATGAATAATGGTGGCTTAGTCCCCTTCTTCCTTTGTTCCATCTTGTACTTCTTCTTGTCTTCCCAAGATTTTTGGAAAGTTGGCCTTATTTTATGTTGATCATATAGGCATTCATCTCGCCTTATGGTATCCTCCAATGTTTTTGGACCATCATATTATATCTTGTCACTAATGAATTATGGTAACCCACTCAAATACCTCTGAATCTTAACTATCTCATCCTTGATGAAAGAAACATATTTTAACAGTTCTAAAAAATTTCTCTCATATTCATCGATGGTCATATTCCTAAGATTGAGTTCAAAGAACTCCTTCATTTTCTTGTCATAGTATCTCTTAGTCAAGTATTTCTTTTCGAAATACTTCTTGAATTCCTTCCAAGTAACATTTTTCTCTTTAAGGTGTTGAACCTGCACAAATTGGTCCCACGACATACATGCCTTTCCATTGAGATGATAGATGGAAATTATTCCTTCTGCATGTGAAGATTAATTATGTAATTGAAAATACTTTCTCATGCCTAGCAGCCATGTCTCTGCATCTTAATACTTTGTGTACTCACCATCAAATGTAGGAGGTTTGATCTTGTTCATTTCTCCTTGTAGCTCATCCACCCCAGACCTCTTATTATGCTTCCTGACAGGTGATGGACTTGAGCTACTAGGTTCTCTCTTATTGGAATGCCTTAGGGAGTGGTAGTGATATCTGTTGACACTTATTGTTCTTCCTTTCTCATCAGGAGACTTGTGACTTCCTTATTTGCTTGATTCATTCTCCTTATCCATATTATTTTCTATTCTATCCAAGATTTGCATTAACTTTATGTTTAATTCCTCCTGTTGCTCCTTAGACTTCATAATCCTTTCATTATCATCCTTATAACATTGGACATATGTTTTCAAATTTTTAATGGTCTCTACCATGTTCATGATTTCTTCCTTTCCTTCTCCATGTCCATTTGTGTTTGTACCTTCAATACCCATATGGACATCCATCCCTATGATCTCATCTTCCTGGATGTAATCCCCTGTGTATCTTCCATTCCTCAACACTTTGTGTTGATCCTGTTCCGATCTAACAACTGTTAACTTTGGAAAATGTGCAGCCAACAAAACTTGTTAGGCTGGTTGATTTAACAAATTCAGGAAATTATGATTAATTCTGGTTCCATAATGCATCAAAATTCTTTCTTTTGATTTTCTTGAAAATTTCCTACCTAGGTCAATTTTCTGATTGAGTAGGTATATTTAATTGTTCAAGACCTTTCCAATGCCTAATTCCATACTCAATTCTGAGTCTTGAGCAGAAAGTTATGGATATTTGAAAATTGTTCTTCTTGGGAGGTAATCTCTGTATAGTTGTTGTTCTTCTTCAAAGTCGAATTAGCTCTTGGACCCATGCTGGATCCTATAATAAAGTACACAGGCCCTCTTTACTCTTTTAGGTGTAGGTCCGTACAAATCAGAACCCTGTGGGATCCTTCTTTTAGACCCTTTTTACCTTAAAGACAATAACAATTCAGGGGCGCTAGCCCTTGTTCTTCAGTGGAAAACTCATATGGTCGTGGGGTAGGACCCACTGCTTAGCCTCCATGTGATATTCATAGCTCCAAGACTTTAGAGATTTGAAACTTCAGGCTTCATAAGTTCCACCTACTCCACACAACATTTCCTCTGAATGATGAAGTGGTGAACTCCTTGAAGGGTATTTATTTGGAGCTTCAGGGATCCGGTGCTTAGAAACTTTAGGCTTTGGAGGTTCTACCTACACCATACAACCCTTCCTTTGAATGTTGAATTGGATAACTCCCTAAAGAATTATTCTCTAGAGTTTTGAGACTCTGGTGCTCCAAATATTTGGAGGATTTTTCATCACAACCCCTCATGTCCTCCGAACGTCGAATTTCCTATGTCTCATTAGCAACTATGCACCAGGGGTGCTACGTGGAAAACATAAAAAGATGACATGTGTCCCAATCAACGATTTACACGTGTAAATTTCCAATTGGTACAAAAGGTCTGTGAAAAGAATAAATCAGGATGACATGTGGCATACATAAAGTGGGTCCACGTCACCCTAGGTGACATTAGCATGCAATGTCACTCCGACGCTCCAAGAATTTGGGACTTCGGGCTTCGGAGGATTTCACATCAGCACACTTCAAAACTCATGAACACTGAAGTGGTGAACTCTTGAACCCTCGCTCTCTGAAGATTTAATACTTCAGCACTCCAGAGCTTCAGGCTTCAGAGAACATCTCAGCATAACACAAAAAATTTCTCAAACACTGAACTTTCGAACATACACTATCATGATCTTCAGGGCTCATGAGCTACAGAAATTTTGACTTCGGAGGTTTCTTCCACAAAAAAATTCAAAACTTATGAACGTCCATTTTCTGAACTCTCGAATATGTGAACCCTATAGCTTTGGGACTCCAGAACTTCGGGACTTCATAATTTATGGCTTTGGATAACTTCCAAACATAATCCCACTAAAATTTTGAATCATCGAATTGTCAAACCGTGAGATCTATGGCATAGATTCACTTCGGGACTTTGGAGCTTCGGGGATTTTTCCTTATTTTTAATGAGGACTTAGAAACTGCTGAAGCAGGGAAGTTTGAAGGACTTGAGGGGTTAACCACCGCATGCCTTTTCTAGATATGATGGCTGTGAAGGATTTATACCATTCCCAAAAAGATCTCATCTGTTCTCCTTCTCATCTGGTTTTGAAACCTAAAGAAGTCACCTGCGCACTCCTTGCGCATCAAATTTGACCCATCCCAAGTCAGAATTTAGTTGAATAGATGTTAGATTACGCACATTTCACCCCTTTGGCCAATTTCTTCAAAATTTCCAAGAATTTAATAACATAAATTGGGGATTTTTCCAAATTCCACGCAAGTGACTTAATCAACTTGCTTGTCCCATCAAGGCTCAATGTTGGAAACTGGAGATCTTATACCATATTGTAACATACCCAGCCTTAGACCGTTGGGTCATGCCAATTAATAAAGACAACAAAAATTTCATCTGTATATATATATAACTTTAAGCAGACAATTATATTCTACGAATACAGAGATACATGTGGAAATAATAGTAAACATATACATGCAACATACACAGGAAATAGCCATAAACATAAACACATGTATAAATACACATCATGTAAATTAACACACAATTGATACTTATCTTTGATATAATACCACCAACTGCGTGCAGACCTTCCACAATCCTCCCAGCCTTAGACCACACTTCTCAGAACTCTCGGCAATGGGTCACGCCCGAGCTGGGACTAAACTCCACCCGGGTAAAGGGATTTCTAACTAGGATGAAGGTAAACAATCAACATGAATGATTTTGTCCCATGAGCCAACTCAAATAAAAACCTACAACCTCTCATTCCCCACATGCCTTTCCCACCCCAGGAAGTGTGTCCCTTCTCTTCTCAATAGTCCTTTGGCTACCCCACTTCCCTTCTAGGGATTCAACAACAAGCCAGACAAGAATTCTGAGAGGATTGTAGCTGCAGTTGGGATCCCTTAGGAAATCACTTCCCCAACAATTCTCTCACCATGTACAGGTATAGGTGAAGACAACAAAAGAAATCAGGTATGGAGCGGGTGATGGAAGCATCCGAGTTCATACAAGGAGTAGGTAAAGACACCAACAACCTACGAGTAAGATACATATACACTACTAGTGGCAGGAAGGTTTAGGTGTGTTGCTCATCACAAGAAGGGTACGGTTCTCTACTGGTAACATGAAAAGTATGAGGATCTAGATGAAGAGTGTGTGCATGATCCCTAGGTAATATTTATGGAGAGCATGGAGTGAATCATGAATGGGAATAATGGTTGAGTGGGAAGAATGGACGACTAAGTCCGAAATAGACTAATGTTCCCACATTTATTTGCATGCGTCAATGATGACACATGGCCCTCCAAGAGCTCATTTCTCTCCACTTGTATTTCATTTCTCTTTCTCTTAATAACTTGGGATATCATAAGTTATACCCAAAGCTTATCCTTTTAGGAATAATATTCTAATATTCCCTTGGAGATAATCCCTTTATACTAGCCCCTTTCCTAGGCTCTTAGTCCCCCCTTTCCTTTCCTAGTGGAGTTTAGTCCCCCATACTCTTTTATCATGATCAGTCTACATGAAACAATGTATTTTATTAATGAAATGAGTGTGTACATATACAAAAATAGGCTCACTGACCTTTATCATCTAAGAACTCCAGCCTAATAATCAAATAATCCTTCTGGCCTATAATAACCTGGCTCACCATCCTATAAAACATATTTACAATTACAACTAGGGCTCAGTCTAGGGGGTGTTACAAGGTCCATTCCTCAGATTCAAAGGAGGTTGAACAATTGGAGATTTAAGTCACTGACAAAAACAATTCACTCAAAAGTCAATCCCCCTTTGATAGTACTTTCAAACCATATACTTATCCAGGTGTGTGAACCACCTTTGCATGACCATTTTTCCTTTTTTGATTAGTTCACATATGATTTCAAGTGTTAGTGGGTCATCTAGTGTGAGAATACCTACTCCCACTACCTCAAGCATGTTAGGCGAAGTCACCATTGGCACCTCCATACCACTTATTAGTGGGTTAGATACTCCCATTTCTATAACTGATTCTTGAGGTCTCCATTTGTCCGTCAAGATTTTGTGGACCATCTTCATACAAATTCAGAGAAAGTGTATGTGTGTGTTGAAACAAAGGATCATTGAAAGGGAACTTACAACATCAAGGCAATTTGGTTGTATCTTCCAATTTTACTTAATATAATACTATGAAATGTTTCTTTCCCATAAAATCATTATCATTTTATTACATGACTCCTTTATCACATGTTTAGGTTTTCATTGAATCTATTATTATTGCTTTCACTTTGGTTGGTTTGTGTCATTGCAGATCTGATCTCACAAGAGAACTGAAGTGAAGCAGGAACAACAAAGATATAAGGAAGCGATATCTAAAGGTATGCCATCCATTCCTTCTTTGGTAGTAAATTTTGTTATCACTCCAAGAAATTCTTTGAGGTTGTGGGTCAAAGATGCTTGGTAACTTAAAGTAAACTTGTTTTTGTGTTTTTGTGTGTGTGGATCAATGGGATAACTCAACTACAGTATGGCCTCCAGATAGTCAAAATGAATAATCAAATGAACCAATGCTCTCAAGGATCAATAATCAGATAATAGGTTTAAAAATGGGTGAATAAATCTATACTTATTAACCAAAACCATAGATGTGATGGGTCAAATAATATAGTGAAGAATACTATTAATTCAAACCTATAAACTAACTAATGATATGACAGTCATTTAGTAGTTAAAACAAGCTTGAAATAAAGTACAGAAGAAAGGATGGAAATATGATATCAATAGAGAGAGAAAATTGTGATATGTATTATCATATGGAAAGTCTGTTACAAATAGTATAGTTCCTGTATCCAAAATCGAACCCCTTGGTTCATCAACAGTTTGTGGCTTTATAGCTTTTACATCAAGATTTTAGATCCTATTTTAATGGATCTGAAATACCTAAAATAGACATAATATTTAACCAAATAGATCTAATCTAATCATTACAAGTCGAAATTGATAGCCGAAGCATTATTTGGCAATTTGCTGATGAAAATCACAGATTTAGAAATTCGTCTTTGATGACTGGGCACTTTCTATCAAGAGAAATTATGCCATTTGGTGTTATTTCCTTACCATATGTATTTAAAACTTGATGAGAAAGATATTCTAGCTTCTCCTAATTATTATCCATCATTTAACACCTTTCCCACATGTTCAGGAAATCAAAAATCACGATCTGGGTAGAAAGATGACATTTCTGGACTCTTCTGCGCTTTCACCAGCTCTTTTTCCCCTTTAGCTGGTGAAAAGGAAAGCTTTCAACAACTAACTAGCCAATTTCAAAACCAATAAGCTGGTGAAAACCCAGATTTTTTAATGAAAACTGCCTTGGGAAAAATCAAATTTCTCAGTCGTGGAGAGTCCATTTTACATGCTTGAATAGTCGATTGACAACTAGACATCCTAAGATTTTTAATGGTTCTTTCAAATCTACATTTAGAGCTCGGGAAGGTAGTCAAAAGTCCCCAGAAATATTAGGCATCATTTTTCAAACAAATTTCAAAATGAATTATTTGATCGCTAACATCTGGCTCCAACTGGGATGGAGACCTCCCTGTGAGGTTTCCAAAAACCTGGAATACCTTTTGCCTTTAGTGTTGGGCATGGAGTCATTCAGCCTTTACAATTTATCATATGTCTATTCTCCAAAGCTTGTTGTTATCTTTCACAATCTTCTTTTTCTGTTTCTTTTCCTTGACTCTCTTCAATGCGAGTTTCTTTAAAGTTTCATCAGTTTTAGTGAAATTCTTTGATAGAATTTCATATCTTTCCTTTATGACTCTCTCTAGAACCTCTTATTTCTTGATTTTCCTTTTCAATTTCTTAGTAAGTTTACGATCATCTGGCATTCTCTTGCTGGATGTTTCTCCTTCTTCAAAGGTGGTAAAACTTTCAAAGTTTTGTGTAGGTTCCATGGAGTATTCTGGACTATCATTAGTTGGTATCTCCTCCTGCTCTGATTCTGAATCCGAATCTGAATAAGGAAAATTTAAAATGTTTGCCTTCTTTACTACAGGTTATTCTATAGATGTCTCAAAATCAAGTTTCTTTTTAGCTCTCTTTGCCTTTGAACTAGGGCTTGCCTCTTCTCCTGGTGGTATAGGTGAGAGAGATCTCCTTTTTCTTGAGCCGCTGTGAGGAGTAGCTTGTTTCTTACCCCTTTTCTTCTTTTCACTTCCAGGCTGAGGTAGATTTTCAAATCCTTCCCAAAAAACAAAATGTTGCCAGCTTCTGTCTCTTTGTCTTAATTTCTCCAAAATAATCATTTTAATCAGACCATAATGACAAAGGGTATTTTTGGTGCTAAAAGACTTGGCTCTAATTTTTTTGCATACCTTTGTTAAACTTCTATGAAGAAAGAAGGGTAGATTCAAAAGGACTTTCCCTGTGAAGTGGTCTAGAAGTCTAAAATGATATAACATCAACTTATCATACCTACCCTCTGAGGTTACATACAACTGAATGGCTTTGAACAAAACTTGCCATTCATCTTCCAGTTAGGAAACAAGAATACTCTTCTTCCATATTATACTTTGGAATTCTGTTTTCGAATATGATCTAAAATCCAGGTTCTTGGTTATTGTCGTTTTAAACTAACTATGACCTGTTCTAGGTAATCTAGTAGCTGAAGAAATGGCAGCTTCATCAACTGTTAGTTCCAAAGAGCCTACTGTAGCTTTCTTTCCATCATATGATTTTGCAAAAATCTTTTCTATCGCCTAGTGATAACCCTCATGCAATCTTTCAACATAGGTTATACACTCTACGTTTGAGAAAAACTGATAAACTTATGGGTGTGACTGCAAATAAGTTATGTTGTCTTAATGCTTTTTACAGAGGTGGTCCTTCTCGCTTCCTTGCCATATGCAAATAATTACTAGTTTATCTACACACGGTTGGCACAATAACCTTTGCCAAAATGAGGAAAACGCTAGTGCTGGTGAAAACGCTCTTGAATGTCTGGATGTAATAATGATTAGATCATTCACCACTCTTAAAACTGTCCTTTGACTACCACATGGAATATATGACCAAATCCATCATCATATTCCACTAAGACATGGTGAAAACGTGTAACTGTTCCTGTGCCTCTATTTAAATTGGCATCATGATTATATGACATGTGTACAAGATGTCTCTTCGGGTTTTTAAGGCACTAGAGAAAAAACCAATATCAACACTTTCACCGACTCACTTGCTACTGAGAGTGCCATTTAGTCATTAAAACTTTGAACTTTCACTAGCCAACTTCAGCTTCAAAACAGATGTTAGCTATTGAAAATCTTTTCTTCAAATTTTTTTTTGAACAAACCTTTGACAATCAATTTATTATTGAGAAATAACAATAGGAAATAATAAATTATAACCTATACTTCGACATTTGAATTTCTAAAAAATGTATGGAACTTTATTTATGAC
>JASDQU010173372.1:19787-30239 GCA_032191745.1 Picea mariana | reverse complement strand
GGAGGGGCAGAGCGCAGGAGGGTAAAGGAGTGATGGAGCGTGGGGTTGAGGTCGTGGGAGAAACCAGGGGAAAAGGGGGCCGAACTGCAAAGGTGGTGGTGGCACCCAGGTGGTGGGCGGGCGGCCAGCCACCCAAATACATAATTTTTTGAAGACTATAGCCAACTGGGTTTTTTGAAACAAATTGGATAGGAGGTTTCAGGTTCAAAACCCTTGCCTTCCATTAAAATTTATGAGGAATTTTTGGGCTTTCTGGGTAAAAGAAAATGGGAGGGCTGGGGTTCAAAGGCCAGGGCTCTCCGGTGACATGCCCAAGCTTGTAACCTCCAATAGATAGCTTCATAATTTTTAAAATTCTAAAGGAGCCATGGAGGCTTCGGCAGAATGCCCAAGAGGGGTTCGAATCCCCTCTCCTTTGCATTTTTTAGCACACATACAATCTGAATGAACTCAACAACCAGCAAAAACTAATTCTGAACCAGCAGCTATTACCACACTTGAAACAGGGAAATAAATCCCAATTTTGAAAKAAAAATTGCAACTTCTCCATGCAAGACCAGCAAATTTTCCATGGTTCTTTTTTGAAAATGAATGATGGGTTACCTGGTCAATGGCTTGGTGATGGTAGCATGGAAACTAACTGCCCTTTGCTGAGATTCTCTTACTGTCCAAACCTTGCTTTGCTGCCATGACTGTCATTGCAGAGCCCTCCCCCCTCTGGACAAATTGCCAAAATGGCTTAGGAGAGAGGAGAAGGGAGGTTTTGTTTTTTTTTAATTTTTCCAAAAAAAACCAATTTTCCCCATTTTGCATGAGGCTACGTGCCCATTCCCCAAATTTCCATTTTTTCTGAAAATGTTTAATAAAAAAATTTATTAATTTTTTAATATTTTTTGAATTTTGTGCAAGTCAAAGTTTGACTTTGACTTTGACTTTGACTCTGCTGCCTCTGACTTAGCCCAAAAATGTTGACTGGAGAGACAGAGTTGGAATCAAATGCAAGTCACATCATTGGAAAGGTCTTGACGAGGAAATCAGGAATATGTCATCACCAACTCGAGATAATGCCACCTCAGCCTTCAAATTCGGCCCGAAATAGTGGCCACTTAAAAACCCTTGACTTGCTGGTGGGCCCACATGACACCTAATCTTGCGAAAGGTGCCAAATCGTCATACGATATCCAATCGAGGCAAATGAGGTACCGTTGGAAAGGTATCGATGAGTACTTTGATGAGGTGATAATATAATTTTGTGCTAGGGTCATTTATGACTATCTTAGCTGTTATGAAACCCTGTCATGTGAGCCGGTGGACCCCTTTTTGCCTAAAATTATTGGCCAACTTGTGACAGCTCTAACCAGGCCATCTGGAGTCGGAATGAGGCAAATAAGATGTCGTTAGAAAGGTGTCTGAGTCTATTATAGCGTGGAATAGTTTAATATCTGATTTATAACTCTTTACCCACCAATTTTAAATCATGAATCACTGCAACCAATTTGATGTCCAAAAGTGGTCATAAACTTGCGAAGGCTCGTTCTTACCAACCGAGGATCGAAACCAAGCACGGGATATACCGTTGGAAAGGTCTCACACTGCCCTACACCATGTCTAGGTTTTATTTTCCCTTTGATACCATAATATGAACTGAATCAGACCAGGAAACCATAGCTATTGGTTTTGTCCATTTGGGTGACTTTGACTTTGCATGCCTCATATGGGTCATACTGACTCAGAATCAAGCTCATGATAGCTCATTGAAAAGCTTGTCTCGATCCCTACCACTTGGAAGTGTTGTATCCCCTAAATCGAACAGTCTTGACATGAGGAAGAAATGTCATGGGAAGGCCCACAAATCCCTGAAACCAACCAACTGATACTCTTTCAAGGGTAGAGGCCATAGTAACTATGACCCCCGCCACTGTCTTTGACTGGAACCATAGCATCAAGGGGCATTTATGGAAAAGTAATTGTGTAAAACACCATGTTGAGCCCAGAGCAGATTTTTGGGTCAACAACTATCTATATGAAAATTTATTTATTTAAATTAACATAAAGTGCTAGTCGGAGGCGGAAAGGGCTGGGGCTTATCCCCAGCCCGTGGTTGTATTACGCTCCCATACAACCCGACCATCAGTGGATAGAGCCAGCCCGTGGTCTATTCACACACCCCTACCATAGAACCAAGCGACAGGACAGAGCGCAAGGGTCACGATAGGCACCAGCCATCGAATCTCGGGGGGATCCCACAAGACCAAGGGCTATCTCCTTCAAAGGTGTGCAAAGGTCTATCATTGATCAACGATCACATGAAATGCACCCCATGACCAGAAGCTAGCCCAGACAGGGGGGCTAGTGTACAAAAGGTGGAGCGCCTAGCCCTATGGCAGACTTCCATATGCCCAAGGGCGTGCACCAAAAGGGGTTGCGCCCTATAGTTAAATTTATTTGGGTTTTTAAACTATAACAAATGGATTTTTAATTAATTTTGCCTGTAATTAATGGATTTTATCCATTATTGGGAGATTTTAAGCCCTATTTGAGCCCAGATTTTGGGAGGAAGTTGGGGATGGATAACCAACTTCAGATCTATAAAAACCAGGCCTGTTTGAGGCCATGGAGGACACTCAAAGCAGATTTATGTTGAAGGGAAGACAAGCCAAAGCCATTTTTATGTAGGGAAGTTGTTGAGGAGTAGACGCTCGTGGGCATATTCTGGGAGCTCCGGTCATGTGTTTTTCATGTCATTTCTTCTGCTAGGTTCTAGAGATCTGAAAGAACATGACCAGATCAGTCTTGTAGAAAAATGTCACTACTATGATGTACTTTTTGAGCTTTTGAACAGAAATAAAGAAGCCTCCCCCACTGAGACAAAGGCCCAGAGACGTAGGCAATTTTGTGTTGAACTCCGTTATCACTTCTCTTGTTATGGTTTGTTGTTTATTACTTCATTTCAGATCTGCATATATGTATATGGCTGTCATAATTCCTCTTATTTCCTCATTCTTTCATTAAGCTTCTCAAAGGGTTAATTAACACATGCAATTAAAAAACTCNGGTTTTATTTTCCCTTTGATACCATAATCTGAACCGAATCAGACCAGGAAACCATAGCTATTGGTTTTGTCCGTTTGGGTGACTTTGACTTTGCGTGCCTCATATGGGTCATACTGACTCAAAATCAAGCTCATGATAGCTCATTGAAAAGATTGTCTCGATCCCTACCACTTGGAAGTGTTGTATTCCCTAAATCAAACAGTCTTGACATGAGGAATAAATTTCATGGGAAGGCCCACAAATCCCTGAAACCAACCAACTGATACTCTTTCAAGGGTAGAGGCCATAGTAACTATGACCCCCACCAGTGTCTTTGACTGGAACCATAGCATCAAGGGGCATTTATGGAAAAGTAATTGTGTAAAACACCATGTTGAGCCTAGAGCAGATTTTTGGGTCAACAACTATCTATATGAAAATTTATTTATTTAAATTAACATAAAGTGCTAGTCGGAGGCGGAAAGGGCTGGGGCTTAGCCCCAGCCCCTGGTTGTATTACCCTCCCATACAACCCAACCATCAGTGGATAGAGCCAGCTCGTGGTCTATTCACACACCCCTACCATAGAACCAAGCGACAGGACAGAGCGCAGGGGTCACGATAGGCACCAGCCATCGAATCTCGGGGGGATCCCACAAGACCAAGGGCTATCTCCTTCAAAGGTGCGCAAAGGTCTATCATTGATCAACGATCACATAAAATGCACCCCATGACCAGAAGCTAGCCCAGACAGGGGGGCTAGTGTACAAAAGGTGGAGCGCCTAGCCCTATGGCAGACTTCCATATGCCTAAGGGCGCGCACCAAAAGGGGTTGCACCCTATATTTAAATTTATTTGGGTTTTTAAACTATAACAAATGGATTTTTAATTAATTTTGCCTGTAATTAATGGATTTTATCCATTATTGGGAGATTTTAAGCCCTATTTGAGCCCAGATTTTGGGAGGAAGTTGGGGATGGATAACCAACTTCAGATCTATAAAAACCAGGCTTGTTTGAGGCCATGGAGGACATTCAAAGCAGATTTATGTTGAAGGGAAGACAAGCCAAAGTTATTTTTATGTAGGGAAGTTGTTGAGGAGTAGACGCTCGCGGGAATATTTTGGGAGCTCCGGTCATCCGTTTTTCATGCCGTTTCTTCTGCTAGGTTCTAGAGATCTGAAAGAACATGACTAGATCATTCTTGTAGAAAAATGTCACTACTATGATGTACTTTTTGAGCTTTTGAACAGAAATAAAGAAGCCTCCCCCACTGAGACAAAGGCCCAGAGACGTAGGCAATTTTGTGCTGAACTCCATTATCACTTCTCTTGTTATGGTTTGTTATTTATTACTTCATTTCAGATCTGCATATATGTATATGGTTGTCATAATTCCTCTTATTTCCGCATTCTTTCATTAAGCTTCTCAAAGGGTTAATTAACACATGCAATTAAAAAACTCAACCACAGTCATTAAAAGATCTTTTAGGATCAGCCACTGATATCCATCTAGATCAACATTGTTTAGGACCCCAAAATGGCCCTAGAAGTACAGAAATATGTACTGACATGGAAAGTTCCAAAATAATCCAATTGGATTAGGTGGGTGGCCACCTATCTCCACCTGGAAGTTGTGTAGGGCTTCAAAAAGCCCCGAAAGTGTAGAACTCACAATTACAAAGAATTACAGAAGAACGTGATGAACTAAAAAATATCAAGAGGAGACAGTTGGAATAGTTGGGTGGCCACCAATATCCACCTTGATCATTCATCCCCCCTTAGGAAGCAATGGTATCCATTGCATTGAGTGCTCCCATCATGTGAGGAAATTTCTGTTGAATTTGGCTCCGAGTGAGCCACTTGCCTTGGTGAAAAATTTTCCCTGCCTTGACAACCCAATAAAGTTGGATCCTCTACTGGCAAGTTCCCTTTACCTTTGTGTCCACTATCTGGAATGCATGTTCCATGCAGACAGGGTTGAGCTATGTTGGTTTCAATTGTTCTGTAATCTCTAAGGTGTCCAATAATGTTGGAAAATATGGTCGAAGGAGGTCCACATTGAACATTGGGTGCAAGCCAAGGGGGTAGCGTCGAGATCAAAATCACTGTCACTCACAACCTTGGTGATAGTGTAAATCCCATAGAGAAGTGGATGGACCTTCCAATAGGGCCCTGTAAGTCATTCTTTATGCAAATGTAACCAGACCTTGTATCCCACCTAAAACTTGTGTGGTACCTAATGTTGATCATGGTGTTTCTTGTACTTAGAATTGGCTTTCTACAAAATATCATGGACCTGTTGGTGGATGTGTTGAATCCGCTCAATGAATCTAGTGGCTTTGTCAGCCTCAGACTGGACATGGGAAGAATCTATCTATGTGGTTACAAGAGGTGGTGCAATATCGATGGGACCCAAGGGTTGGAATCCCAACCCCGCCTGAAAGGGGCTATGGCTGGCGGTGATATGGAGAGCCATGTTGTAGTTGTGTTGAACATAAGGAATACTCTCATCCCATGTACATGAATGCTTAGATTATACATGCACAGTATGTGCACAATCATCTGATTGATGACCTTTGTTTGGCCATCTGTTTGAGGATCAAAGGCAGTGGATTTAGTGAGATTGGTGTCCAACAATGACTAGAGAATCGACCAAAATGTGTTGAGGAACCTATTTTCCCGATCAGAGATGATGTCTTGTAGTATCCCAAAATGGACCCACACTCATTCGAAGAAGATCTTGGCAGTATATGTCATTGTGATGCTCTTCTTACAGGCTGTGAGAATGGCCATATTCGAAAACTGATCAACCACCACAAATACACAATCATTGCCTTGATTGGTGGATGGAAGACTAAACATGTAATGTAATCCATCGATATGGATTCCCAAGGCCTCTCGGGAGTAGAAAGAGGGGTGTATAATCCTTGTTTCTTGATGGTTGGCTTGGAAATGGAACAGGGAGTGCAATATATGATATACTTGTTGGCATCCTGTTGAAGTTTTGGCCAATAAAAATGTTTTTGTAGAATGGCCACAGTTTTATCCATTTCAAAATGTCTTACCATCTGACTGTAGTGAGCCTCCCAAATCATCTTTGTGTGCTCACCTGCAGGAACAAAAAGATGGCCCAAATGGCATAACAATCCATCCTGAATGTGAAAATCAGTGGCATTCGCGCCTGTACCCAAGAGTTTATAGGTGGTGGAAAAGTTAGGATCTTGTTGATAAAGTTGGAGCCACTTAGATGCCTCATGCTCACAGGAATGGAGCACGGTGGTGAGTGCAACCACTGGAGGTCGGCTGAGGAAGTCAGTGACATGATTTTTTCTCCATGTATTATACTTGATGTTGAGATGGAACTAGTGAGATGTATGTGAACCAATTTTGATGGAGGTTGTTCTATAACTTCCCTTGTGTTTGTATGAATTGCATAGGCTTATGATCAGTGTGGATGATTGTCTCCTTTACTAGAATGTAATTTTTCCATTGACGATGGGATTGCACAATGGAATACATTTCCTTGTCATAGGTGGGGTATTTACAAACAATATCTGAGAGTGTCTCACTATGGTATGCTACTGGATGACCGTGTTGAGTGAGAATTGCACCTACAACATAGTGGGATGCATCAGTCTCAATCTCGAATGATTGTTGCAGATCGGGTAAGGAGAGTACTGGAGATGAGCACAAGTGATGCTTTAGATCATCAAATGATTTTTTTGTTCCTTCCCCCATGCGAAATTTTCCCTGCCACCGCCCTTGGTCACTTAGCTAAGGGCCCATGCAATATGGGAGAATCCCAACATGAACCGTCGGTAGAAGTTGGAAATTCCCAAGAAGATTTGAAGTTTGGTTAGTGTGGTCGGGGTTGGCCAATCATGAATGACTTGGATCTTAGCTGGATCCACATATACCCCATGCTCGTCAACAATGTATCCCAAGTATTGGACCTTGTTCATGAAAAAGGAGCATTTTTCCAAGTTGGCATATAGATTTTGCTGCCGCAGAGTGCTCAAAACCTGTTGAATATGTTGCATGTGCTCCTCTCAAGTTTTGTTGAAGATGAGGATGTCATCCAAATATACCACCACAAAATAGTTGGTGAAGGGTCTCAATACATCATCCATCAACCTCATGAAAGTGGTTGGTGCAATTTTTAAGCCAAAGGGCATGACCATCCATTCGAAGAGACCTTCTTTAGATTTGAAAGTTGTCTTCCATACATCAGTCGGTTCAATGAGAATCTAGAGATAGCCAGACTTTAGGTCAATTTTTCTGAATAAATTTCCCCACTTGAGTTGGTCAAGAAGGTCATAAATTCATGGAATTAGGTATCGGTTCCTAACGGTGATTTTGTGTAATGTTTTGTAATCAATGTAAAGATGCCAGGTCTTGTCTTTCTTCTGCACCAGTACAATCGGGCTTCCACAAGGAGAGGAGTTGGGTTTGATGTGCCCCTTTTGAAGCAACTCTTGTATATGATGCTTTATTTCATCATTTTCCATCAACGAGGGATGATAGACTAGTCCAATAGATAGAGGTGCATCGGGGGTTACATCAATTCGATGCTTGACTTGGTAGTGCATTGATACCTCGGTGGGTAAGGAGAAGATGCCTATGTACTCTTCCACGATCTCATCCACTTTATTTTCTTGCAAAGAGAGGCTCTATGTAGAGGCCACGGATGTGGCGGCAACCTTCTAATTACTGTGAGCACGGATCACAAATAAGACAAACTTCTTGTTCTATGAAATGAACTTACTGCATTGCTTAGCAGAGATTAAAGAAATAGTCATAGGCGGTGCTACCTCTGGTATCCTTTACAATTGTCTACCCAAAGTAATAATAACACTGTAGGGTTTAGACTCATACACAACATGTCGCTTCCACAAATATGTTGGCATTGTTGGTTATATGTTTTCACTGATGGCAATATGAATCAGTCATGAACAAAGTTATACAGTTGGCATTAGTGTGAGGATGGCCAATAAGGTATGTCCATGTGTAATGAAGGGTCATTGATGGAAAGAGAATGCAATAAAGCAGCAAGGCTAAATTTCAAGAGAAAATCTTCTGGCAAATGTCATCGATGTAATCTTCAATCACTGTCAAATATCTATACCATTGATCTAGAACTGATCACAGTCATTGGATCAAGGCTAAAATGAATCTATACCATTGATCTAGAACTTATCACAGTCGTTGGATCAAGGATTAAGATGAACCTACGACCATTAGATCCAGGAGGAGGACATGTGACACATCAGGAGATCCACATCAGTAAGACCACGTCAGCAAGGACACATAACACAATCAACTGGTGACAAGTGTCAAGTTCCAATTGGAATTTTAGGTATATGTTAGTCACAAATCTAAGTGACCCATGGAATCCACTCGTCTAGTGCCAAGTTAGTAGTGACATTAGCAAGTTATGTCATTATAGGAGTATGTGCTTCGGGGGAAACCAATTTCTACCACTAGCAACTTCCTGAAGCGCCAAAGGCCGAAGTTAACACTAATCGTTGATCTAATTCGGGATCATTCTCAATCGTTGATCAAGTACAGTGGAAGGATAGAGAAAGAATAAATCATGAAGTAACACTAACCATTGATCTACTTCAGGAGTGTTCTCAACCGTTGATCAAGCATAGTGGAAGGATAGTGTAAGCGGAGGTGTTAACTGATAGCAAGTAGTCACCACCACTTTATAACTTATTCAGTAGGTTATCACTCCCGAGGAATTGAAATACTTCATAGTTCTAGTAACCTGGAGTCTCGGAGTACCGAAGCTCCAAAACAATATATGGACCATTGAATTTTATGGACACGCATCAACTCAATATTAATAAAGTATATACACTTCGGTGAAATTTAGTCCAAAGAATTGGAAGTTTATAAAAAGAACAAACTCTTGAAGTTGTGAAGTATTGAAGGAAACGACAATCGTCCATCTCATGATTGAATCCCAACCATTAGATAAGGATAAGAAAATTGTGAGAAATGAGTCTTTTAAAAGAATGATCAGACCATTGATCTGAAATCGTGATCAACGATGAGGATTAAAACCGTGAATTGAAGTTGCTNTTAGGTATACGTTAGTCACAAATCTAAGTGACCCATGGAATCCACTCGTCTAGTGCCAAGTCAGTAGTGACATTAGCAATTTATGTCATTATAGGAGTATGTCCTTCGGGGGAAACCAATTTCTACCACTAGCAACTTCCTGAAGCGCCAAAGGCCGAAGTTAACACTAATCGTTGAGCTAATTCGGGATCATTCTCAATCATTGATCAAGTACAGTGGAAGGATAGAGAAAGCATAAATCATGAAGTAACACTAACCATTGATCTACTTCAGGAGTGTTCTCAACCGTTGATCAAGCATAGTGGAAGGATAGTGTAAGCGGAGGTGTTAACTGATAGCAAGTAGTCACCACCACTTTATAACTTATTCAGTAGGTTATCACTCCCGAGGAATTGAAATACTTTATAGTTCTAGTAACCTGGAGTCTCAGAGTACCGAAGCTCCAAAATAATATATGGACCATTGAATTTTATGGACACGCATCAACTCAATATTAATAAAGTATATACACTTCGATGAAATTTAGTCCAGAGAATTGGAAGTTTATAAAAAGAACAAACTCTTAAAGTTGTGAAGTATTGAAGGAAACGACAATCGTCCATCTCATGATTGAATCCCAACCATTAGATAAGGATAAGAAAATTGTGAGAAATGAGTCTTTTAAAAGAATGATCAGACCATTGATCTAAAATCGTGATCAACGATGAGGATTAAAACCGTGAATTGAAGTTGCTCAATAAATAACACTCTAGAAGATATCACTTCGGAGATAACAAGATTTGGTGAAGAGAATAAAAGTTCCAGAATGTTGAAGTCCAGAGAACACGGTCCCAGCATTGGACATATGGGGGATAAAAATTAAAAAGGGGAAGAATTATGAAGCATGAAACATTGGTCTCATGATAGAGGAATAAGGGTGAAAGAAGAGGCAGCACTTAAATTAATAATCATGTGGTTCTGTGGAGATGGTCAAATGAAAAACATGGTTTGAAGGAAGCGCCTCTATAGAACTCAATTTTTGCAACATTTGCAGTGACATGTTTTTATCCAAAACAGAATAAATGCAAAACAAGGGATTTGAAGTCTTTAAATCAAACTATTAATGATAATAATAATAATAGAAATTATTATTGTTGATTGAAATGAAGAGGTGTATGAAGAGGTGTAATGGTTCAAACAAAGGGACATAATACTTCAAACTCATACCTATTGGGAGACTATATAAACAAAGAAGTATGGTGAACAAAAGATGTAGTTGAATTTGTTGAAGTATATATATTTATATATAATGGACTGAATGAAGGTTCATTCTATCGGGTTGGTGCATGTTT
>JASDQU010173371.1:8422-20963 GCA_032191745.1 Picea mariana | reverse complement strand
TCCTTTAGTCTCACATGCCTAGTTTTGGATTAGTCAACAACCCTAACTTGAAGTAATCATAACTTTGTACCTGTAATGTATAAAGATTTGAAACTGATACAAAATGATTTTCAGTGTGTTTTATCCAATTCCTCCAAGTTTTACTACTTGGAACCTCTCAGAAAAGGAGTTATAGCAAAAATGGCACACCTTGCTGAATTTTGTCTTATTATAGAGAGCGACCTTGTAGAGCGTGCCCCGCACGGAATATTTTTTGAATTTATCTGAAAATGTTACAAAACATACTAAATAATATACCCTAACCAAAACATTTGGTTTCAATGAATTTGGATCTGTTATGAATAATTTATGACGTTTTTACTCGAAACACCTGTTTTTGACTAGTTTCAGGACTAGCCACAAACCCTATTTCCACGAAGTGTAACTCCAAGTATACAATGACCAACACGCTGAATATTTTACCACAAATACTTGGATATTTTTTTTCAATGGAATAGCAATTTCAAGGTCTGAATCATTATAGAAATTTTTTTATAGCGAAAATGGTGAGATGACCTATAAATAACATACCTTAGAAAGCACCATCAAAAGAATTTATCCTTCCTTGCATTTCGGCCTTCGTTTCTTCACCTTCCCTCAGAATTTCAGCTTATATATCCTTGGTTACCTTAGAAACCTATATATATTCAATATTCTTAAGTGTGATTAAGAAGAGAGAGCCTTGCCTCTTATGTATACTCTCCAAGTAGCTTCCTTAAAAACATCTTCTAGGTCACTTGGACCCACTTTCCTTATTTTAGGGTTAATCCACTTTTAATTTCTCCATTAAATTTATTATTGAAATAATTTATTTTGTATTCACTTTGAATTATAATACACTCATTACTTTACTTTATTATTTACCCTTTAAAATCTCTTAAACCACTTTGACTACTTTGACCTTTTGGGGCTTCTAGATGACATATGAGGGTCCTCCAACTTCGTAAGGTCATAACTCTCAAACTGTGAGGAGTTATGTGACGTTCCACATACCACCAAAAATGGAATGACTTGTACTATCCATATAGAATAGTATTATCTAAAAATGTATCATAACTCATACTGTTATCCATCAAACAAACTTGGGTCCATTACCTAAACCTGGGGTCTCCAACTTCTCATGGCCATAACTCTCTAACCGTGAGGAGTTATGTGGCATTCCACATACCACTGGAAATGGAATGACAAGCACTATCCATATAGGACAGTTTACCTAACAAATTCATTGTCCTTCATCTCATTATTCCATAATTAAGCATGGGTTCTCTTACTTCGCAAAGTGTCTTCCCATGAGGGCTTTCACCATAAGGGGACCACTTTGGAGTTCATCCATCTTTACTTATTATCAACCATGATAAGACAATAATGAGTCATATTTACATCAAACAATATTGGGTCCATTACCCAAACCTTTATGTTGCAGGGCTTTCTTCAAGGGTTGACATCAATGACAACCAACCTTAATCAACAAGGGGAATACCATGAATTTTGAATGATTGGAGGGATAGAAGGATTTTTGATCCAGAGAGGGTTAAAGCAGAGGGGAAGAGGGCCGGAATTCTATAGGTTTTTGAAATTTAGGGAGATTGTCTTGTGATCAGAAACAATAGATGAAAGGATTTAGGAGGAGATTTATTGAGGGGAGAGAAGAAAATTATCGTTGATGAGGAAGCGGTCCATATGATCTGCTATATGGAAGAGGCCAGAGAGCCTGTTGTTCCAAGTGTAATTTCCTTTGGATGGCTTGACATCCTGCAGATCCCAGTCTGTGATTAAATCGATTAGATTTTCAGAGAAGGGGTCTCTGATTTTACTACCTCCTTTTTTTTTCTCCTGGGTTGAGGTGAGTATTAAAATATCCACCTATTATACAAGAGGGGAGATCAATGGTGTTTTTGAGCATGAAAAGGGAGTTCCAACATGCGATTTTGTCCTTGTATGAGTTGGGCATATAGACGTTGATTACTGAAATGACAGTACTATTATCCTTTTTTTTTAAGAACAACCAGAATCCATCTTTGAGTTTCTAGAGTTACCTCAAGAGTCCAAATCTAATTGTCCTAGAGAGTTTTTATATCGCCAAAGGATCCTTGAGAACTTACGACTGCTCCAACGGTGGTTTTGAAAACCTTTTTTGTTGTATCCAGGATCATTGACGCCTCCATTTTGGTATCCTGGAGGAGGATTACTGAGGGGTTGGCCATAGTTTTGAGATATCTTAGGGCTTCAATTTTGAATTTGCTACCAAATCCCCTATAGTTCTAGGAGAGAAGATTCATTGACAGGGGGTGGAGGAGGCCCGAATTCCATGGGTCGAGAGGTCAGATCCTTTAGTTCCTCCTTTGCATGTTGAAGTATGCATGGAATTTTATATAGAATGTTGCTTACCTTGTGCCTTTTCTTTTGATGTTGTTTATTCTTTGACTTCTTTATTTGATCTCCGACCAGACTTTTTGGGTTTATCTAGGGGGATTTTTCATTCCTCCACTTCTTGTTTGGGTTGTTATTTTAATAGGGATTCTTCATTTACTTTTTGTTCTACTTCTTGAGTGTCCTCCTTTGAAGTCTCATCTTCGTCTAACTCTTCTGCTATTCTAACTAATGTCGGGGCAGAGAAGGAAACAAGTTCCAGCACATGATTTGAGGAAGGGTTTTGATTTGGAGATGATTCACCCAGAGGTTCAAAGAAATTTTGATTGGAAAAGAGGGGGATGTTGGAGGGGTTAGGGGGGGGTTTGATAGGAGGATTTTGATGAGAAGGCCCCAGTTTGGGTATTGATCCTGAGGATCCAAGGCCGGAGCCTGTTCCTTTTCCATTATTGGATTTATTTATGACCTGCTGCCAGCCTTCCTCTTGTTGTGTGGCATCATCTTCTTGAGCTTGTTTTTTATTGGGACAATTTTTAGAAAAGTGGTTGTATTCATGACATGACTTTCATTTGAAAGGGAGCTGCTCATAATCTAGCTTCTGAATGTAGGTCTAGTCATCTAACTTTAACTTGATTGCCTCTGGGAGCCATTTTTCTAGTTCTACTTCCACACAAATCCTGACACAAGAGTACAAACTATATTTAGGTTTAGATCTATCAATAAATTTTCCAAGAGTGTCACCAATGCTTTTTAGAACTTCGTCACCCCAACAGTGAAATGGAAAGTGAGGAAGACTCACCTAGACTGAGACAACTGAGGGGATGCCATTTTCTGGGTCAAAATATGGGGTCCATTTGTTTAGGTATAACCCTCTTGGGGAAAAGAATTAAGGGCCATTTCTAAAAATGAGATCTTTATCTTCTTTGTACTCAAAGTAAAAAACATAGAATCCCTTACCACAAAAGAAGTGATTCCTGCATCCCTATACCAATGGATTCCAGTTCCACTCAATCCAAAGGTCAATATGACGAGGTGACGGCCATAGCCCCATCAACTAACTTACAAGTTCTCTAGAGGTGAAAGAGAGAGTGTTTATTTGCGGTGTTGTGCAAGGGATCGCCACTTCTGGGATTTTCTCCAGTTTTTTCACGAATTGGGAGGTGGTAGGACATGTGGGGGGACTACCCAATGATCCCACCAATGACTTGAAAGCTTTGAATTCTTCGAGGAAGTCTGGGGGAGGGTCAGGGTCTAGGGCCATCAAGGCCATAGGTGTTGGAGTTACTTCACACACATCTATGATTTATTTTTCCTAAGGTTTTTCCTTGTTTATTATTCATAATTAGTCATTATCCAGTCTCCTATATTTTAGGGGAGAATATTCTCTTTCAGTTGACACTTTAGTTTGAATAGTTGAGTTGAGTTTAGATGGTGCATTGGTTTTGTCACCATGCAACATTGGGATCATCACCAACTAATGCGCACTTGCTTTGGGATCATCACTAGAGTGACGCATTACCCTTGATTTCCTGAGTTAACTCCTCACTACTCTCTATTCAGTCAGTGAATTGAAGACTAGTTGACTAGTTAACTCAACTAGGTGGCAGTTGACTCCCATAACTGCCTAAGAGACTAGACTAGGTGGCATTTTACTCCCGTAACTATTGGTGTGTGTCCAGATCACTCTAAACCACCACTATGGCTCATTAGTTACTCATGTATCCTATATCTATTGTAAAATATTCACTCTTTGAGTGTGGAATATGATTAATGAGAATTATTTCATTCTTTCTCTCCTTCTTCCTTCTCCAATTCTCTCTGCAAATGTGTGTATTATTGTTTAGCTAGATCTATTTTGTGCAGGTTCAACACATTTAAATGGTATCAGAGCCGACGTACTTCTAAGAAAAAGCTACACCAAATTTTTTTTACAGGTACAAAAGATTTAAGACAACAAAAAGATGGATTATTTGCCATAAATACTTCTCATGCCTCATAACTATTTGGAATGGAAGCCAAAAATTCTTCTTATGCTCAGATGCAGAGGATTGTACCAAATAAGTATGGCAATGGAAGTAGAGCCCGATTCTGTTGATGAGAAAAATGACTTTCTCAATAGACAAGATATGGCCATAGGATGTATCCTCTATTTTATTTGTCCCAAAATTATCCATCAAGTATATGATGACTCACAAGAAATCACTCCAAATGATTTATGGAGAAGATTGGAGGCTTTATTTGGGAATAAGGAAGAATGTATGGAAAATGTTGACAAGATAGAGAATGTAGAAAATCCAATGGAAGATAAATCATTTCAGTTTGAAGAGCCTTCTACACAAGTATCTACAAAAAATTTTATTCCATTAATTGAAGATGATGTATACTCCATTTTAGATTTGTTTTCTAAAATTCATGTGGAATATATATGGCATGCATCTCAGGAGTCACATGTAGATACTTTTCCATGCACAATGCATGCATCTCAGGAGACAGAAAGGGAGACGCTAACATCAGACTCAATTATGATATTTTATGATAAAAATTTTCAGAAACAAATTGTATATTTGAATTCCTCTCGGGAAAATATCCAATTTCAAAAAAACAATCATCTGAAACGGAGTCTGGAAAGTGAAGTTATGATCTTTTTAAAATCAACAAAATTTCAGCATTTTTCCAGAAACGGTCGCACGGTTTTCAAAATTTCATCCAAAATTTATTTGGGTATTATTCATTACAAGAAGAGATATTGGATATGTGTGGACATCTCAATGGTTCATCTACTTCATCATATCTGTGTAGACATCTACATCTTCAAAAAAATCTTCAACGAACACAAACTTGCACAATTGTGAGGTCTTCTTGGAGTGAAGGACACAATTGCATAGCAACTGCTTTTTGTTCCTTCTCATTTTTTTATTTTTTTTACATACATTGTACCTTGAGGGGGTGGTTTTTTCCATGAGGTTTTCCCTCTTTCCTCACTTTATTCTAGTGTATCTTTTGTATTTGGGTACCTAACATGGCCTTGTTGTCGGGACCCATTCTTTATTTTCACCATAGTGATGTTCAAGGGGGGTGTTGGAGTTACTTCACACACACCTAGGATTTATTTTTCCTAAGGTTTTTCCTTTTTTATTAGTCATAATTATTCATTATCCAGTCTCTTATATTTTAGGGGAGAATATTCCACCTGGAGAATATTCTCTTTCAGTTGACACTTCAGTTTGACTAGTTGAGTTGAGTTTAGATGGTGCATTGGTTTTGTCACCATGCAACATTGGGATCATCACCAACTAATGCGTACTTGACTTGGGATCATCACTAGACTGATGCATTACCCTTGATTTACTGATTTAACTCCTCACTAGTCTCTGTTCAGTCAGTCAACTGAAGACTAGTTGACTAGTTAACTCAACTAGGTGGCAGTTCACTCCCATAACTACCTGAGAGACTAGACTAGGTGGAAATTTACTCCCATAACTGTTGGTGTGTGTCTAGATCACTTTAGACCACCACTATGGCTCATTAGTTACTCATGTATCCTATATCTATTGTAAATTATTCACTCTTTGAGTGTGGAATATGATTAATGAGAATTATTTCATTCTTTCTCTCCTTCTTCCTTCTCCATTTCTCTCTGCAAATGTGTGTATTATTGTTTAGCTAGATCTATTCTGTGGAGGTTCAACAAATTTACAATAGGGAGGCTGAGAGAAGGGGGCTGGAGTAGGGTGGCAGTTGCCTAAGGTTACAGAGCACAACCCAGGCTAATGAATATTCTTACTAGTCTTGCTTATATGATAAAAGATAATTATTGGATATGTTTAGCATGGTAAAGTACAAAGAAAGAGACAAAATTTTATTAGCTGACAGATATTTATTATGGATTTTTGAATGAAAGATGGCAGTCTTTTTTTGGATAATGATCAAACATTCATAGATTGCAGACTTGTATATTAGATATGGTTAATGAATAATGCACTTCTTTCCCATATTCAATTTATCCCTTTTTATTTCCCATTTATGTTGTATGGTTGTGTCAGGTCAGATCCAATCTAATCATTTAAATAAATTGTATTAGATGTTCTATCTTACTCTTGCTTTATATGTATGCTAATTGGATTATCATGGTTATAGATGATATTTTTTGCTAGAGGCAACTATGGCGGAAGAAATAGAGGCAAAGGAAATGAAGAAAGGAGGCCAAATAATTTTTGGCAAAGAGGAAACAAAATTATTCTCCATTCACTTTGATGCGGGATCTGAAGAGTTCAACCAGCTTTTACAGAAAAGTTTCTTGAACCTAGCTGGGAAAATAGCCTTCCGACCTCCTCCTTCACCTGAAATAGCACCATTGAATCCTCATCCTAGCATTTTTGGCACACCAGTGCAACCACATGTATCCTTGTCACCAGAAGCTTGAGTCAATGATGGATGGAATGATGTTGTACATCCTCCCCAAAGTTAATTTTGATGAATGGCCCACAATTTCTTTTCCATTACCTCCTCCTCCTCTTAGAAAACCAACTCAACACATTGCATCAGTGGCATCACATGCTCATTTATATCATCCCCTAAAAATACTTAAGTCCATTGTACAAGAACTTGAACCTAGTAAAGGAAAACAATTGGCCAATTCTAATAAGTCTGATCAATCTGAGACATCCTCACGTTCAATTACATCTCATTCTCAACACCCTAGACATGAGGACAAACATATCTCTTTTGGAGACTTGCACCTAGAGGAATCATAAGTCAAAGGTAAAACGCCTATAAAGGTAGATTCAGAGGCACTCCAAGTGGTAGATTCTAAAGATAGTGGATAGAGGCAAACTACCTCACACAAAAGTATGATTTTTTATTTTGTCATGTTTATTTTAATTTGATTGTTGGGACAGACTTCAATTATTTTTGGACATGAGATATTTTGAACAACAGTTATTTTTGGAAAACAAAATGACTTATTATTTTTTAACACACACACACACACACACACAAACACACACACACACACACACACACAAACACACACACACACTTATATTCGATATTTGGGAGCCAAAAGTGTTCTTTGAAATACTTTATTGTGGGTCAATTGGATATTTATATGTTGTGAATTTTTTGAATGACATGGGGTGCATATTTATCTACGGAGTAAAAAGGTGATAAAAATGAGGATACGTAGGGGGTCCCTACCTATTGGTTATTATTTATTATACCCTTATCAATATTTATTAATATTTTTTATAAGTTGTCCCTATGTAACTAAAAGTTACTTAAGTAACTTAACTAAAAGTAGTTGGAACTACCCAAAACTACTTTTGGAAGAATAAAAGAAGGACTTGAGGGACAAGCAAAAAGAGAGAGAGATAAAGGCACAAAATCTTATAAGGTTTTCTCTTGCTCTAAAGTGAGATTATATTACTACTTCATTCATTTTTGAATCACTTAAAAGATAAAAACTACTTGTTGATAGTAGGGTCTTACTGAAGGTGGCAATAAGAAGGAACAAGAAGAATAAATTGTTGACATGCTTCAGGAGGTTGATCATTTGTTTTTGATATTCTCTTAATTCCTATTGGATTTATAAATTAGTTTTCAGTGCTAATTAGGATTTTTCTGCAAAGTCAAGACATTGGCATACTATGGTTTTTTAATTGATTTTTTATCAGTCTTGGTTTAACTTAGAAGACACCAGTCATCTCTATGTGATGTAAACTTCCACCTTTGAATTCTAAGTATTATTCTGGTCCTTACCCATTCTGAGGTATGAAAGTATGCTTTTGGCTGTAATTCAGAACTAAATTAACAAAATCATTGATGATTTTTGTCAATTATCACATGCAACTCTATGTGACTAATTTCATATCTAAAAATTACTTCCTAGTAATCTAAATATCACTAAACGAATTTACACTGGAATTATTGACTGAAAACATATGCAACAAAAACAACAAGATCGGAGATGAATCATTAATACAGAAGAGACATAATAATTTTGTTATGTAACTTTATTCAATCATTCAAATCTGAGGAAAAAAATAGTCCTCTCAATATCACCAAGATCGAGGAAAAAACCAATCCTCACAGCCAATACAATGTCACCAAATATGAGGAAAACCTTGTCCTTCAACAACCATACAAATCAAAAGACCAAACCTCAGCAATATTCTGGAAATCTCTTCTACCCAAGAATCTGTTGTAGATCACTTGTACGGCCTACTGACATCACTTGTTAGCCTGTATGGATCTGTACCTGCCCCCAAAAAATAAATACACGATTCACCTTACTGACAACCCATGAACATATGTTGTTTTCTGCACTACAAATCACGTATACCCTATATGCAACTTTTCCTTTTATAATTTGCGTATATATGCACTTCGTCCTCTTGCAAACCACATATTATGCAAAAAATTTGCTCCACACATGCGACCTTATTCACCTCTCTCTTTAGGTCCAGATTCAACACCTTACAAAATTTTCCTTTGTTGAGATCATCAATCCTCCTTAACACAAGTGGAGACTCAATTATGCCAACTCCATTCTTCATAATGATGATATAATGTTATAATGCCATCTCTCATTTATATAGGAGTTCAATGAATGAGTTTAGGATGTGGTGCCGAACACACTCCTCGGAGCACGTTCGCCTCTTCCAGGACCTTCTTTCCTCTCGGCCCAAAGAGCGTAAATGCTCTTCTATCTTCCTATCGGAATATCTGCACCCATAGTTCTCGTCTAGCGACCCTCTTTACTCCCTTATTGGAGGATCGGAACTTCGCACTTTGCGAGTTCTCTATGGATCAATCGGGCTCTCGAATCCCCGAGATTTGATGTGTCAGTCAACACTGACCTTCTCCCGCTTGTCGGGACCTCTGCCCTTATCGCAGTCTCGCCACTCGTGAGAACCAACTCCCAAGTTTTCAACCTCCGATATGTGATGCACCGAGGTGCCGAAATCACGATCGCACTTTCTCGCGACTTTGCTACTCACGCCCCAAAATCCTTGGGCCTCCAACTCCCGATGCCCGAGGCGCTGAGACACCGATATCCGTTTTCGGGACCTCACATCCTTGCCTCTCGCGGGATTAAACCACTTCTCCGTCGACTTCCGAGGTATGAGGTGCCGAGACTCGCGACCTCGCTACCTCGCGACTTTGAATGGTTTCTTCTTCCTCTTCCAACTCACGATGCCCGAGTCCCCGATGTGGGTGATCTCGCGACACGCATCCGCTCTCCAATGAATGGCCCAGATCAACTCGCGCTTTTAGGATCCTGGATGTCCTGATAATTAAATCTCGTGCAGCTTCCCCAGATCCGACGGCTGTTGGGTATCTGTTCTAGATATGACAACCCAGATCTGTTCCCCTCTGCGCCTTTCCTACACTGCCTTCTAGACACGAATCCACGGTCCAAGTTCTATCGGCTGATCCTCTGGCCGATGTGGCTCCTCCGGCTACTTAAACTCTACGTAACTTTTCCCGCTCTAACGGCTGTCGGGATTTTCGAGTGAGATCCGACGGCTCTCAGTCCCTTCCTTCTGTGCGCGCTTCTTTGGACGCCTTCCTGGACATGAATCTTCAACGGTCCAGATCTCTTCTCTTGCCGATCTGACGGCTGGTGCTACTCCTTCCTAAGCATGCACATACTTTCTTCCTGACTTGGGAGAATTTCCAAGGTTCCAAAGGCCTTGACCTTTGCTTCCTTCCTCTGTGGGCTCTACGGCTTTGAACCTCGCTATGCGTTCTCCATGACGCTATCCCTTCTGGGCTTTTCCCTTTCGAACCCTTAAAGGATTTTGACGTCTGCGCTTCTGCAGAATCTTCTCATGCACACGCTGGTGCTATCTCTTTTGAGCTTTCACGAACACTTAGACCCCTTGGGGGATTTTGTCCTTCTTCTCCCTTAGATGGAGAATAAAACGGATGCCTTCCTGACTATCCTTATACTCAAGCGACTCTCTCGCTGAGTCCTTGTGGGTGTTCAGCAACCCGTAAAAGTCCCCTAGTGGACTCTTCCTTCAAGTAATAGAACTCAAATAGTTCTCTTCTCTTTTCTCTGTGCCTATCTGCACACTTCCTCGACGCCCTCTTGGCGGAGTTTGTTCTCCACAGAACGTTCAGTAATTCTGGGTTCCTTCTGTGCGTCCTTTGCACCCACTCAATGCCCTCCTGGCAGAGCTCTCAGAATCCTCAGTGATTCTGGTCTTCTTTGAACTCTCAGCAGAGTTCCTTCCTCCTACACCTCGTGCTTATGCTCAATGCCCACTTGAAAGAGCTCTACAGAACTTATAGCAAAGTTTTGTCTACAACTGTGTTTCAGCTACACAGCCTTTCCTCCAAGGTGTTCAACAACCTTGAGGTCTTCTTCCTGAGTTGATGATTTCAGTCCTATGCCTCCACACATCTTTGTCCGACTCCATGGATTTCATAAGTGCATCCTCTATGCATTGGTGTTCAGAGTCCGCAGCACTCTGTCATACCCTCATGGAATGAAGCCTCAAAGAACCTCTCAACCCTGAAATCAAACACAACCCCTGCAGAATGTATCCACACAACATACATTCACTGCATAGATGTAGAACACACACAAACATACATATAAGATATAATAATGTAGGAAAACTGCTTCTCTTATATTAATTTGATGGCAAACACCTGTATTTTACAATGGTGTTCCTGAGCTCTCCCTGGCTCTTCTCTACCAACATTCTCTCTCCTAGCTCACTAACTCAAAATGAGATATCAAAATCTCTTTTACATGAGGTGGCTCAATCAAGCGCTTCCTCCCAAACTTCAGCTACCCTAATAAATTACATTTAAGGGTTTGTCTAGTCTGCTATCCAGAACTAGATCTTAGCCATCTAAACATTAATGGATGAACTACCTAACGCCTGCACAAAGGCATGGCTTTCATGGCTCACCAGCCTAAACATTAAATTACATTCAATTCAAATTTGAATGAGGACTGTCTCTCTCTCTCATCCCTAAATGTATGCGCTCGCGCGACTGGCTAGTTGGCTGCTGACATGGAGCGATGCTCCTGCATCATACTCCACAGCTGCAAAAAATCATGAGATCCTTCTCATGAGATTCTCTTCTGGGTTATTGGAAATCCTCCTAGATCCCAAATAAGTCTTTGGAGCTCCTCATCTACTCCATTCTGTTGCTGCCGCTACTTCTGCTACCTTTTCTCTGCCCAGTTGCTCCTTGCTGGCAGTGGCTGCTGACTTCAACATCAGCTTCTTGATGTCCTCTATCACCTCATCCAGATGCTCCAGTGGCTGGTTCAGTTCTTGCAGTCTCCTCAGCTACAAAAATTTTTGGCACATGAGAATATCACCATGATCTCCCATGCATCCTTCATCTGTTTCCAACCTCACCTGTTGGATGTGCATGCCCTGCACTTTTACCCTTTCCTCCAGGGATTCAAATTGATCCCATAGATCAACAAAACAAATGTTGTCTTCTTCTTCTACCTCTGCTCTTGCAGCCTCCTCTATTGCATTATTTTCAGCTTTATGGCTGAAAATGCTGAGCCATTCCTCAGAATGCTCGTCATCCTCTTCTTCTGCTTCCGCTGCAAATTCCCCTGTTGCAGTCTCTCCAGCTTCAATTCTGAATGCATTGAGCCATTCCTCGGAATGCTCACTTTTCCCTTTCATTTCCCCTTGGGTAGATTTCAAAGTTTACTCCAATTCCTCCTCGACAGTCGTCGTCAACTGTGACTATTCTTCTGCTGTTGCTGCACCTGCAATACAACTTTCTGCCTCCTCCTGGGCACATGGTAGGAATATTGAAATTCCCCCAATCATCACATGGCTCAAATCCTCCTCTGTCAGCTGCATCTAATGATCCCAATTCATTTGCTCATCCCTGCCCACCTGGCAATATGGGATGTTTCCGCTGCTTCCCTGGCAGACCATGAGATCAACCGATCCCATCTTCATCAGCACTCCTTGCTGAATTGAAATCTCCATCGAGCCCATGAGACCTTCAGATGGTCTCAAATTCTCATTTCTGCCCACCTGGCAGTTCGACACGCTTCCACTACCCTCCTGGCAGTCTTCGATGCTTCCACTGCCCTCCTGGAAGTCTCTGAGATCCTCCTCTAATCTCCTTTTATTGC
>JASDQU010173368.1:2890-20866 GCA_032191745.1 Picea mariana | reverse complement strand
ATATAGTAATGTCTTTGCTGTGATTGGTTTGTGTTGTTGTGATTGGACGACGCAAGAGCATTGTAGCAGAGCGAGGATCAACAGAGATAAGGAGAGCTTTCATAAAGTAAGTACACCATCCTTCTTCTCTTATCCATTCAATACTCTAGAACTAGGGAAAGAGTAGTATTCTGTCACAGTTTGTTCCAGATCCAGGTGGATCTGGGGAGATTGGTCTGTGTCTGCACTCACGAATTTATCCTTGAACACACATGTGAACCAGACATCAAGGAAAGAGTCAAAAGTGCACAACTACCAGATGCATTTTTCAAAACTGTGAGATTGTACCTAGAATAGGAACCCATAGGGTTGAAGCATGAGGGATATCAATTGTCGAATGATGGTCTACTAAATTACAAATATAGGTTGTATATTCCAAGTTGTGTCGACTTGAGGAGGTTCATAATGGATGAAATACATAAAATACCATATATTGGTCATCCTGGTTATTAGAAAATGATCATAACTACTAAGAAACTGTTTTATTGGCCTGGACTGAAAAATGACATAGTTGATTACTTAGATAAATGTATAGAATGTCAGCAGGTTAAGGCGGAGCACCAAAACCCAGTAAGGATGTTGCAGCCCCTACCAATTCCATAATAGAAATGGGAAACCATCCCCATGGATTTCATCACAAGATTTCCTAAATAAACCAATCATAATGACGTTATTATGGTAGTTGTGGACAAGTTGAGCAAGGATTCTCACTTTATCCCCGTAAAGTCGACTTGAAAGGAAACATATATTTCCAATATTTTCATGAAATAAATATTTAGATTGCATGAAATTCCTAAGGAAATCATATCAGACAAAGATACAAAATTCACTTCAAATTTTTGGAAATCTCTATTGGCTGGTTTTGAAACCAAATTGCTATTTAGTACATCCTACCACCCTCAAACTAATGGGCAGACAAAGATGTTAAAACAAGTGTTGGAGGAAATTGTAAGGATGCATGTGATGCATCAGCCCAAGAAATGGGAAGAATACCTACCACTAGTATATTTTGCTTACGAAAATGGCTATTAGGACTCATTAAAAATGAGCCCTTTTGAGGATATCTATGGTAGACAATGCAATATTCCAATCAGCTGGAATAACCTAGTAAACAGAATCACACTCGGGCCAGATATGCTAAAAGAAATGGAATAACAAGTAGTTCAAATAAAACAAAATATGAAAATAGCTCAGGATAGGAAGAAAAGTTATGGAGACAAAAAGAATATTCTTAGAGATTTCAAAGCAAGGGATCATGTGTATCTCCGAGCTAGGCCCAGAAAACATTCCTTGAGAATGGGAACTTGTGCCAAGCTGGAACCTTGGTTTTTTGGACCCTTTGAAATTTTGGACAGAGTGGGACCTGTAGCATATAGAATATCACTTCCTCCGACATTGAAAGCACATAATGTTTTCCATGTTTCGTTACTGAAGATATATGTACATGATTCTAATCATATAATTTATTGGTCTTTGATTCGGGTGGACTTAGAGGGAGAATTCCTGCTAGAGCCACAGTGCATAATAGATAGGAAATAAATACCACTCAGGAACATAACCATTGCACAAGTCAAGGTGCAGTGGAAACACTTTGGTTTAGATGAAGCTACATGGGAAATGGAGGATGCCATGAAACATGCATACCATTTTTGTTCACTACTGTACATAAAGAGCACAACGACATGTATAACACTAAGGAAAATTCTCCTTTAAGGGGGATGGGATTGCAATACCTCTTTTTCCCCCATCTTGTAAATATAAATATAGTTTGATAAGAGACTATGGGAAGGATGATTATGTGTAGATGTTGGAATTAATGAACCTTTTGTTATAAAAGGTAATGTATATATTTCTGTTACTAAATAAAATGGAAGATGTTGCATAATTGTTGAAGGGGTTCCAATGTACATTATGATGCATGAGAGAGATGGTGAGGGGAACCAGTAATGGTTGAGATGACCCCTACCAAACCAATACTCTACTAGATTTAAAATGTTCAGACTCGGAATAGTCCTCTGACACAGAGAATTAATTACCAATCAAGCTGGTAGTTGAGAAGTCTTCCTCAAGATTCAATGAGGAGACAAGCAAAGTACCCATCTAGAAACTTCCTTATCTGACCCATGAAATTGGGAATCGAACCCACAAAATCTCGTTGAGGAAGGAAAATTGCAAGTAGAGGCGAGAGGATGTAGTGGAATGGGTCTGGTGACCATTTCTGAAGAAGGAGAGCATGTGCAGCTCTCTGGTTTTGAAGAGAACTGAAAAATGAATTTGTTTCTGGGTACATGAACAGTTGTGTAGTGTTTTCTATCCAAGATGATAAATGGGGTTGCAGAGAAGATGAGTGATTGAGGAAGCACTCATTGAAGACCCCCTTGCTTGGTAGAGAGAAAATTGGTTTTCCAATTTCTTGTGGGAAGAGGAGAGTAACCTCCATCTTTGGTTTTTGTTGAACAAAAGGAAGAATCTCTCTCAGAGCATCATGATATATCTAGGGGATGGCCAATGGTAAACCATTCCAAGGGTTGTTGTTCCTACGGTTGGGTGGAAATGGGCATTTGTTTCAGTAGTTTTCGCACTTTATGGGTTCTAGATAAGTATATGTTTCCAAAATCCTCACAATTTTAATCTCAGAGATAATTATAGAATGTGTTTTAGAGCAATATAAGTTCATTTTCCTATTAAAAGCACCTTGAAAATTTAGGTGTGAATGTGAAAATGTTTCAGTTGAATCCCATTTGACTTATCTCCTACAATATTCCATATACAATATAATATGCAGAACATAAATATTGAGCAAGAAATAGCGGAACAACAATGATATATCTAGAACAATAGCAGAATAATAGCAGAATAAAACCAGAAAGAGAACCTTTATTAATGATATCAATGTTCACTTGCCTCTTCGAGGGGAAACCTCCAACAGATCAGATCTCTATTACAATAATATCCAAGACAAACTTCGCTCATGCCTCCTACACTTATTTATACCAATTATACCTTCTAAGGAAACTTCTATAGGAAGATCTTTCTAGAAGTGAAAGATTCTATTAGGTCTTCTTACATTGACTTATTATCATTTATTTATTAGGCCTTATTAACTAATGCCAACCTTTATTACATAGAAAACATATACTTCTAACTAATGACCCATGGAGAGGGGTTAGGATCGCATCCTAACATGCCCTTTCCCTTCAAGAGAAACCTTTTCCCCAAGGATGTAGGTGTGGAAACTGCTGAAGTATGGTTGTTGGTTCCCAGGTCACATCATCTGGTGATGTGTCCTTCCAGTTGATCAACACTTCCTTGATGGTTCAGCCATGCAACTGATGTTCCCTGTTGTTGAGGAATAATTCATGTTGGAGCCAAGAGAATCCATCTTCATCTAATTCTGGCAGGATGGTTTAAACTCAACAATTTTCTCCGACCACTTTGTTCAGACAAGAAACATGAAACACTGGGTGGATTTTGGAAGTAGCTGAAAGAACCAATTTGTAAGATATTGAGAAATACACTTTATGATATGGTAGGGCCCATAAAACTTGGTTGACAACTTATGATGTCCTTGATATTCGAGATATGTTTTCTTGTAAGGTTGGAGCCATAGAAACACTTGATCCCCTTTCTGAAAAACCCTTTCAAAATGATTCTAGTCATCATGTTTCTTCATGAAATTTTGGGCCATGTGGAGGTTATCCTTCAGATCTATGATGGTGGTTGTGCGACCTTGCAACATGTTATCAATAGATTGAACCTTGGATGTTCCTGGAAGATAGTTAGTGACTGTTGGAGACTGTTGGCCACATATTGTTTCATATGGGGTCATTTTAGTGGCCATGTGATAGGAAGTATTGTACCACCATTCTACCCAAGGAAGCCATTTTACCCATTGGTGTTGTTTGTTTGAAGAAAAACATTGTAAGTAGGTTTCCAAAAACAATTTGACCACTTCCGTTTGGCTATCAGACTAGGGGTGAGAGGCTGTGCTCATGTTGAGTTGGGTGCCCTTCAATTTAAACAAATCTTATAAAAAGGTGTTAGTGAAAGTGGGGTCATGATCAAATACAATAGAGGTTGGCATGCCATGTAACTTGGAAATATGATCAAGGAAAACTTGTAAAACGATTTTTCATTGTGAAAGGGTGAGGTAAAGCACAAAAAAGAGCATACTTGGATAGGATATCAACCACCACCATGATGACCTATTTGTTCCCAACTTTAGGAAGGCACATTATTTTTGGACGCAAACCCACTCTGGGGAAAAGGATATTTTGGGGGAGAGAAGCACGAAGGGAAGAAAGGACAACTGGAAGGAAAAGCAGCACATGCGAGGGAAGCATGCAAGGCCTATATGCAAGGGAGACATAACTATGTTAGGGTTAGGGTTTTTGCAATATATTGTAATGGATGATGAGCCAAGAATGGAGATAAGTAGTACTTAGGAGGTCTGAGAGGAGGGTAACTAAGTTGGATAGATACAAAAAGAGATCAGTCTAAGTACCTAGGAGAGAGAGAGAGAGTCTGAAAGTTGTAAGGTTTGTAAGAAATGCAACATTTCGTAAGATGGTGAGCTAGAGAAGAATTGAGCAACTCGATCCCAAGGGTTAGATCGTAGGTTGAGGAGCCTGGTGCGATCTAGTCAGCCTCATAGGGATCGGGAATCCTATTGATATTGTAAGATCCAAGACTGTAAACGCGTGTGACGCGACATATTACTGAGACATAATAAAGATATTGAGAGCCAGACCTCTGTGGATGTAGCCCAGGAGGGGGTAAACCATGGTAAATCTTGTGTTATGCGACCGAATGTATGCATCTCCATTATTGTTAAGGATATATGAATGAATGAAGAAACTAGTTAGATCTGATACTCCACATGATTAATAAGAAGGAATGTTTTAATCAAGAGGTTATACTAAATAAATAAATATCACAAGCTACAACCACAGATCTCCACTCATTCCCAGGCTGAAAGCATCTGAGTATTGCATCCACCCATTGAGCTATCTCGGGTGAGACTGCGTAGTACACCCTGCGTGTTGCGTTGCCTTCTAGTTTACCAGGAGGGGCTATAGTTTTAGAGGGATTTTGTTGGAATCTTGTTAAATCTAAACCTGGGTCAACTTATGAAAGTAAGGTAAGATCAAAGTAGATAAATGATAAAGTAGAAAAGAACCCAAAAAATGGTTCTGTTTCTAGGACCTGTTGATATTAAACAAATCAGAGGGGTGATGTTCATTAAGGAACCAAAAGTTGAACTTATGACAGAAGCCCAACAACAGAGCAGATAGACAGTAAAAGAACTACTATCATGCTACCATGTGTAGGAAGAAGCACCAGAGGAAGATGACCTGTGCAAAATTCAGATAACAGAAGTTGAAGGTGAAAGAGAGGTGGAAGGTCCACCTCTGGAATCGAAAGTATTTGCTGCGTCGATCAAGGTGAAGAAAGTCAACATTGAGACAACTGAGAATCCCAAAATGGCTAGCATTGGAGACTATTGGGATGAGCAAACAATAGAAAGAATAACAGAGTTATTGCACGAGTATAGTGACCTGTTCCCAACAATTTTCATGAAAATGAAAGACATAGTAGGAGAGCTAGGTGAAATGAATATACCTCTTAGACCCGAGGCAAGACCAGCTAGACAGAGACCCTATACACTAAACCCAATATATAAGAAAAAAGTGAAAGTAGAAATTGACAGGATGTTGGACGCTGGAATCATAGAACCAGTGGAGGAATCTGAATGGGTGAGCCCTATGGTAGTTTAGGAGACAAAGTAGGGAGGGATAAGGATAGGTGTTGACCTAAGGAAGTTGAATGGTGCTTGCCTACATGACCCTTTCCCTACCCCTTTCACAGATGAGGTGTTGGAGAATGTAAGAGGACATGAAGCTTAATCATTCATAGATGGATTCTCAGGCTACCATCAGATAAAGATAGCCCTAGAAGACAGGTACAAGACCACTTTTTCCACATAATGGGGATCCTACCAGTACACAGTCATGCCTTTTGGACTAAAGAATGCACTAGCAATATTTTCTAGAGTAGTCATAGCTGCATTCAAAGAATTCATCCACCAATTTCTAGAGGCATATCTAGATGATTGGACAGTCTACAGTTTGTTGAAAGACCATGTAGAGGTGTTGAGGCTGATGTTAGAAAGATGTAAGCAGTGCCAAATATAGCTAAACATCAAGAAGTGCATCTTTGGAACACCTTTTGGGATACTATTGGGCCATATAGTGTGCAAATAAGGTTTGCTAGTAGATCCTGTGAAGATTGCAGTAATTGTTAATATACCACCACCAAAATCAGTACGTCAGTTAAGAGAAACATTGGGACGCACATGATACTATAGGAAATTCATAAAAGGGTATGCGCAGATCACTGCACCAATGGAGAAACTATTGAGAAAAAATAGCAAGTTTTAGTGGAATGAGGATTGTCAACGAGGATTGGACACTCTAAAAGAGAAGATGGTATCTGCACGAATACTAGTATTCCTAGATTGGGAAAAGACATTTCATGTGCATGTATATGCATCAACTATAACACTTGGAGCTATTCTAGCTAGCCAGGAACAGGGGAATTGGACCATCCTATAGCATTTGCTAGCAGAAAACTGTCAGAGTTAGAGCATAATTACAATACCATAGAAGGAGAAGGCCTAGCTATGGTCTATGCTCTTTAGAAGTTCAGAAATTACTTACTGGGAAAACATTTCAAGATATTTACATATCATTCATCTCTCAAATACCTAGTCAACAAGCCAATGTTGGGGGGGGGGGAGAATTTGTAGATGGTTACTGTTGTTCCAAGAATTTGACTTTGAAGTGATAGCCAAACCAGGGAAGTTGAATGCAAGACCTGATCACCTGTCAAGGATCACCAATGGAGAGGAACCTACGAATATAGAGGACAACTTCCCTAATGCACAGTTATTTTCAATCCAAGTAGTTGATGAATATTTTGGTGACATCATTCTATACTTGAGTACAGGGACTATGCCACAAGAATTCAACACTACGCAGAAGAAAAATATGGTAGTCAGAGCTACAGACTATCAATTGATTGCAGGACACTTATACAATATGGGTACAGACAACATCTTGAGAAGATTTGTACTAGAACATGAAAGACCTAGGATTTTAGCAGAGGCCCATGAGGGAATAGCGAGAGGACATTATGTAGGTAAATCTACCGTGCAGAAGGTGTTGCGTGTAGGACTATGGTGGCCGATTGTTAACATAGATTCAAAGGACTACTACCAGAGATGTGATGTATTTCAGAGGGTTGGTAAACCTAATAGACGACATGAGATGCCCCTAAGGCCACAACTAACCTTGAAGGTATTTGAAAAATGGGAAATAGACTTTGTGGGACCAATTAACCCACTAACAAAGAGGTCAGGAGAAAGGTATATTATTACTGCGACATATTACTTAACAAGATGGGCAGAAGAAACACCAGTAAAATATTGCAACGCAGAGATGACAACACACTTCTTGTTTGAGAAAGTGATCACTAGATTTGGATTCCAAAGGATTTTGACGAGTGACCAAGGCACTCACTTAATTAACAACACTATTAAGGCTATGACTAAAGAGTTTGAAGTCTATCATAAAAAGAGTACACCATATCATCCTCAATCAAATGGAATAGTGGAATGCTTTAATAAGATCCTAGAGAATGCACTGACAAATATCTACAATGTCAACAGGGAAGATTGGGACTTGAAGATACTAGCAATATTGCGGGAATACACGACTACATGTAAAACATTGACATGGAAGACACCATTCAAATTGGTGTATGGACAAGAAGCAGGGGTGCCATTAGAATTTTTGGTACCTAGTCTGTGCATAGAAACAATTACTAACATGACAGAGGGAGGCACAGTACAAGAAAGGCTAAGTCGGTTGATGCTCATGGAACAAGATAGGATTCTATAAGGGTTTCACCAAGAGGTACATAAAGAAAGGGACAAATCTTGGCATGATATACATATTAAAAGGAAGAGTTTCAAGGAGGGAGACCTAGTCTTGGTGTATGACAGTAAATCTCTTCGTCACCCAGGAAAATTCAAAATGCATTGGTTGGGACCATATGAAGTAAAGACTGTCACATATGGGGGAGCTTTATAGTTGAAGGATTTGGGAGGAACAAAACTCTGAAGAATGATCAATGGGAGTCTAATGAAATTGTATAGGGACAGTTGACCTCCTAGCACTTAGAAAGTTACGTAAAAAAGAAGAAGAGAGACTTCAACAAACAATAGAGGATTGTGCACAGTAACAGGGGGGTTACCATGACAGACACCAGAAGACAACGCATAACTAAAATAGAGTTAGCACGAAAAAAATAAAATGTCCATGCACATCAGCTAAACAACATACCACGCACTTGGAAAACTTAGCGCGCTAGAAAAAGGACCAACAGTCAGAAAAAGCAGGAAATTGGAAAAATGACGGTTACAGAAAAAAGGTGCCAACTGGCAGCATCTATCAAATTGAATGTAAATTACTTTCAAAGAAACTTCACATTAATCATGCCAACTGGTGGCATCAAGGAAATTGAATGTCACATACGCAAGAAGCACAAATTCATTTAAACCATAGGTTGTGAAGCTTCTCGGAGAAGCTTCATGACACTTGATATATAAGGAAGGCACGTGGGTAACAGAATGATTATTGTGAAATTGTGAAATCACAGAGTGAGAGAGTATACAGAGAAGAGAGAGATTTAGCAAGAGATACAGAGTGAACTAGCTTGACAGAAATCAACCTTAACCACCATGGCACCACCCAAGCTAGGTGTGTCGAGCCAGGCCTGTAGAAAACCTCGAAGCCATCATAGAGCACCACAACAGCCATAGGAAATGGAACAGGAACCCACACAGACTGCGGAATTCATCAACTTGGAAGAAATTCCTTCACCCAATGTGGAAGCAACGAGCCACACACCCATGGTGGAGGAAACCCAACCAAAACCAGCGTTTGGCATGAACATTGATATGCCAAAAATGGGACAGGGACAACAGGACAAGGACACAGGAAATCCATCTCGCCATGAACACATTGAAGAGGCCTAGAGGGTAAATGGGATGACTACAAACGATACAGAAGCAGTTGCACCAGGATGATCACACACAACAGAGCCCGAGCAACAACAGGAGGGGCTAGTATAATATGTTGCTGGTCGACCAGAAGAATATGTCGATGACAGAGAAATTGAGGCTAGAACCTCGAGATAGCCACCAAATCAAAAAGGAAAACATCCCATAGGAAGATCAATGCGTAGATAGGATGCAACAACCATATTCCTTTCTCACATTTCGGAAGGGGTGCGGGCCACTAACCTTATGGGATGCGTGGAAAAACTACACTACTCGGACCACGATGTGGCCGATGTGGACAAGTTCCCATAATTTTTAAGGTAGGTCTACCTTTATAATGTGTGTACAGGACCCTTCGATGATCCAATTTTACAACCAAAACAGTGGGCAACTAGATTGGCCAACACCAGAATTCTAAACATGTTGGATATCCCAAATTTTGGAAGGGGCCGCGACGTTAAAAATTGTGTTAATAAATTGATGGCAGTCACCCACAGAGGGTATCTATGGGTGGAAGAGCCTGTCTCTGTAGACATGGAGCTCATTTCTTATATTACAGGTCTGCCATCTCGGGGGGAGAATCTCGCGCAGTACCTCAACGACAAGACAAAGGAGAAGGCATTGAAAGAGGATATAAAAAATACATATGGCATAGAGAGAGGGTCACGTGGAATCATCATTAAGTGCATCAACGATGCAAAAAAAAGGCTGGACACCAAACTCATGGCTTGCAATTTTCTCAGGAAGTGTCGCAAGGATGAAGTCCCTGCCAGGGTCGTCGCGACTGCAACACATTGCGCGGAGGGCACTATGCTTAACTAGGCCCCATACTTATTAAACTTATTCCTTGAATACTGCAGTGACGCACAAGACCTGGGGACAAAGTTTCATTACTCTTGGCTAGTCATCTTGATCGCCTTGATCGGATGGAGGGAGCCCCATTACACATAATTTTGCAAGCGGACCAATCATTTATGCACAGCGCGGTACACATCGTTGGGGAGAACTTTGGACCCCGAAGTCATAAGTTCAAATGCAAACATGTTCACTAGGTATTACAATGACCCCCAATAAATCATTTCCAACACTTGGAAAATTACTCCAGAAGTGGTCGCACAATACCGAGACATTGCCACCTTCAAAGTGACCAGTCACACCATATGGATCCAAGCACAAAGGGATCCTGAGAAGGAATTGCTACAATTGTGATACTCCATCAAGGAAAAAGACGTAGAGATGGAAATCAGGGATTGGCAATATGACTGGAGAGTTCCAGTTATCACTCAAGAGATGACCACAGGTAAGGAGGTTGATGCAAGGAAAGTTCAGACACCTGTTGGGGATAACGTTGTGCCCAAGAAGCCAAAACCAAGTCAGAAGTTGACACAACAAAAGAAGGGGGGTGTGCCAAAGAAAGGTACCCAGGCCAAGAAAAAGGACACCACCCAGGCACCGAAAGAACCGAAAAAAGGGGCTACGATAGCACAAGGAACCCCATAGATTGCTACCCCACAGGAACAAGGCCAAACCAAGAGGTTGATCATACACATTGGGGGTGTGTGAAAAAAGGCCAAGGCGCATAAGAAGCCACTAGAATATACAATCACTGAGGACAACACGAACCTCATGGCCGAAAGAGTCTAGGACCGGGAAGCTGAGGATTTTGAAGACACCCAACACCAGAGGTTCCAAATTTAGGATGAGATGGATGACATAAGGCAGGTCCTAGAGGAGATCATATAAGTGTAGAGGGAAGACAAAGGAACATATTCATTCCCTGCAACATCAAAAGTAAGAGCCAAGGCTGCGCCGAGCGAACATGAGATGATCCAGATGATAGCACAGACAAGCCCGACCTTCCACATTACACCCAACATGTTGCACATAAATGAGATTGTAGCCTAGACACCCTTGAAATATCTAGTGCAGATATAGTTGGTAATGGAGCAGATACCAACCAAGGCATATACAAACTACAAGTCAATGTCGCGCAGGAGGTGCAGTCACGTGCATGAACAGATGTAGCAGAGTTGCAACACACAAAGGAAAACAAAGAGGATTTGGAATTGATGCTAGAGAAAGTCAATATCGAGACCAAAGATGAGAAATATCGCACAGATAGGATTGAGCAGGGAGTGGTTTCATCCTATGAAAAAATTCCAAAAAGTGTGCAAATAGTAGAGCCCACGACAACGTAGAAAATTGATCAGATTGTGCAAACAATTGATCAATACAGGCAGGAGATCGAGAACCTCCGGGAACAACTCATTCCTACCACTCTCCTGGAGGTGAAGGAACAAAGGAAGAAAGAATCATCCAGACAAATGGATGAAATGGAATGAAAAATTAACGTAGTTGTTGATTTGTTTGATAGGGAAGTGAAACTATGGACAAAGCTAGAAGAAGATCAACAGGTCCAGCACTAGGACCGGGAAGAGGAAAAGATAAGTGCAGCCATCCATGACCTCAAGCAGAGGCAGAAAATGATAAATATCACCGAGCACCTCAAAGGAATGTAAGACATGAAGAAGATGCAAGAAGAGCTAGTAGTTGTGCAGACGTAGAAGAAGGACCGACAACCTCAAATGGCACCTCTCCAAGAGCTAGAACAAGAGGTCATTGTGCAGGTAGAGGAGGCAAAGGATATCATGGCACAAACAAAGGAATATTGCACAGAAATGATCAAGGAGGAGATCACAACGCAAGTGTTATATGCACTCAAATAAAATAGTACACAAGCTTAAACACAAGGAAGGGAACTCGTAGACAAGTTCCACACTCTAGCAGGAGCTGTTGAAGAAGCACGCCAAGCATAGGTGGCTTGGGATGAGCCACATGTCAGTGTTGGGATCCTATTGGAAGAAGACCCATTCTGGGGAAAAGGATATTTTTGGGGAGAGAAACACGAAGGGAAGAAAGGACAACTAGAAGGAAAAGTATCAAGTGCGAGGGAAGCATGGGAGGCGCACATGCAAGGGAGACCTAACTACGTTAGGGTTATGGTTTTTTCAATATATTGTAATGTATGATGAGACAAGAATGGAGAAAAGTAGTACTTAGGAGGTCTAAGAGGAGGGTACTTGAGTTGGATAGATACAGAAAGAGATTAGTAGTACCTAGGAGAGAGAGAGAGAGTCTAGAAGTTGTAAGGTTTGTAATAACTGCAAAATTTAGTAATATGGTTATCTAAAGAAGACTTGAGAAACTATATCCCTAGGTTTAGATCGTAGGCTGAGGAGCCTGATGCGATCTGGTCATCCTTACAAGGATCAGGAAGCCTGTTGAGATTATAAGATCTAGGATTGTAAATGTGCATGACGCGACATATTGCTGAGACATAATAAAGATCTTGAGAACCAGATATTTGTGGATGTCTCTTAGAAGGGGGTGATCCACGGTAAATCTTGTGTTATGTGACTGAATGTATGCATCTCCATTGTTGTTAAGGAGTAAATGCTAGATGAATGAATGAAGGAACTAGTTAGATCTGATATTCCACATGCATGAATAAGAAGGATTTTTTTAATCACGAGGTTATACTAAATAAATAAAGATCACAAGGTACAACCACAAAACTCCACTCATTCCCAGGCTCCAAGCATATAAGTATTGCAGCCACCCATAGAGATATCTCAAGTGAGACTGCGCAATATGCCCTGTGTGTTGCTTTGCCTTCTAGTTTACCAAGGGGGTTGATAGTTTTAGAGGGATTTTGTTGGAATATTGTTAAATATGAACCTGGGTCAACTTATGACAGTAAGGTAAGATCAGAGTAGATAACTGATAAAGTAGAAAATAACCCAAAAACTATACAATCCATGGAGATGTTTGTCCACATTGAATTTCGAATGGGTAGGGGTTGTAGAATGCCTGGTGGCTTGATAGTTTCACCTTTATTACATTGGCACACCTCACATTCAATGACAAATTGAAGTATATTATTATTCATGCCTTCCTATAAAAAATAAATACGAGCATGAGCATATGTCTTTTGGAAGCTCAAGTGACCTGTAATGGCTGATGAGTGCAAATCGGTTAAGAGTTGCAGCTTGAGTGTTGAAGAGGGTGATATAACCAGAAAATCCTTATATCAGAGAGTATTTTCCTGCCAGGTGTATCCAGTGGGAGGATTAGGGTCCTCCTAAATACATTGAATTATCCTAGAGATATTCGGGCTTGTGAGCCACTTTTGGCATGCATCCTCAATCCAATCAGGCACTCGTGAGGATTAGGAAAAGAGGGAACCATCCTCCTCATGTTGTTGTGACAAAGAATCAACCACTATATTTTATTTTCCTTTTTTATATATTATTTCATAGTCATAACCCAACATTTTAGTTAGCCACTTGTTTTTTTCTAGGGAGGATAACCTTTGATCCAAAAAATACTTCAGACTATGAGGATTTGTTTTGATCTAAAAATGACATCCCAAAAGGTAGGGCCTCCATGTGTGCAACACATGTAGAATGACCAAAATTTATTTTTCATAAGTGGATCTACCCAAGTTATGGACACTCAACGCTTGGCTAGTAAAAGTTAGAGGTTGACCCTCTTGGGTGAGGACTGCGTCTATAACAGTACTCGAATCATCTGATTCCACCACAAAATTTTTGTTGAAGTCAATAACAACTAAGACAAGAGTAGTGCACATGGATCGCTTTAACTCAATGAAGGTTTGATTTGCCTTAGTTGTCCAATGAAATGCATTATTCTTGAGAAGGTTTGTCAAGGGCTTAGCAATTTTTCCATATTGGTGGAAAAATTTATGGTAATATCCCGTGAGACCGAGAAAACCCCGTATGCACTTTAAGGTCATGGGTCACGACCACTCCTGCATAGATTGTATATTTTTGGGGTCCACTTTTATGCTGTCACGACTCAAAATGTGTCCCAAGTACTCCACTTCACTGGATCCAAAGGAACATTTGGTATTTTTTACAAACAATAGGTTTTCCTGTAGCAAGTGAAGAAATTTGTCCACATGAAGAATGTGGTTATCCTAGGTGTGGTTGTAAATGAGGATGTCATCGAAGAAAACCATGAAAAACCGTCGAAGGTAAGGTTTCAATAGTTTATTCATAAGAATTTTAAAGGTGGATGGAGCATTGCATAGGCCAAACGACATGACCAAGAATTCATAATTCCCTTCATGAGTTATGAAATATGTATTATGAATATCTTCCTCCTTCATTCAAATCTGGTGATAGCCGGAGCGAAGGTCCAATTTGGTGAAGACACAACCCCCTTGGAGTTCATCCAACAGATCATCAATGACTGTAATGGGAAACTTATCTTTGATTGTTAGTTTATTTAGGGCTTGAAAATCAGGACACATGTGCCAAGTACCTTCTTTCTTTAAGACCATCACTACTGGTTAAGAATATGGGCTTGTATTATGGTGAATTACAACCGCCTTGAGTAATTCTTGTACCATCTTTTGGATTTGATTTTTTTGAGAAAATGGATATCTGTAAGGTCTTAAATTGGGGGGTTGACTTCCCGGAAGGAGAGGGATGTTATAATCATGCTCACCTCAAGAGGGATGTAAGGAAGAAGGTACCTCAAAGACCTTTGGGTGCTTGTCCAAAATAAGTTGTAGGCTATGAGGAACTACCTATGAGGCCTTTTCAATGACGTGGATGGCATTAAATTAAGCAATCACACCATGGTATCCTTTCTTCAACAATTTTTCCATCTTGTGAGAGCTGATGATTTTAGGAGAGCCCGCTTGGAGACCTCAAAGGGTATAGGAGTGAGCCTCGTGGTGAAAGCTCATATATAATTCTTGATAATCCAATGTTATTGGTCCCAAAGTGAGAAGCCATTCCACCCCCAATACAATATCAAAACCACCCATGGAAATAGAGAACATGTGGGTTTTCAAATGATAATCACCCATTTGGATTTTAACATTTTCACAGAGCCCCCACACTTCATAGTACCCCCATTAGCAATGAGAATCTGGAAGTTAGAAACATGGTGGACAAAAAAATGGATCTCATCACCAAGCCTGTGATGAAAAAAATTATGGGTGCTACCACTATCAATCAATACCACAACTGGCCTATATTTGATGAAGCCCTTGATCTTCAATGTCTGCGGGGCTGAGACACCTGAAAGTGCATGAAGTAAAATGACCGGTTTCAGTGATGTTGCAGGATTGAAAATTGGATCTTCAACATGATCACTGAACAGAGCCTCTTCTGGGTTCAGATCTTCATCTGATGGGATGTATTCATAGGAAGAGGAATATGAGGCATCAATATGGAATAATTTTTGTTCTCTACATGTATTCCCCAGTGCATACTTTTCATCACAATAGTAGCAAATTACTTTCTTGCCTTTTTCCACCATTTCGGTTGGATAGACCTTTTGGAACTTCAAGGTTTGTGTTGGAGCCGGGGTGGCCCCTAGGCAAGGACAATCGGAAAATGGAGCCTTCAAGGATGGTTCCTAAATGATGGTCTTTGCTTCCCTGGCTAATTGACATGCTTGCAACTAGGTAGTAGGATGATGCATACTCACATGAAACTTAATGACATCCTTTAACCCACTGATAAAACATTCAAGATAAATTTCATCAGATAAGCCCTCAATTCTGATAGCCAACTATTCAAATGTTGTGATGAAGTTTGATACTAATCAAGTTTCATGTAGCTTTGTGATATTTCCCAAAAAATGAGATTCACGATCAAAATGGGCACAAACTTCTTTAGTGAACATTCTCCAAGTGGGGAATCCAGGATAATACTTCTTATGCCACTGCCACTATTTCCATCATTCTTGATCTAGGTATAGAACCCCAACATGGAGTTTGGTCTCATAATCTTGAATATCATGGAGGACAAAGTATTGTTCCATTTGAGACACCCACCCAACTAGTTTATAACCATCAAATATATGCATTTCAATTTTGGGCACCTTATTCCAAGAGTTTGTATACCCCCAAGGGTAGTGGGACAACTAAGTATGGTCCTGATGGGAAGACTATGGTTCAGCTGGAATGTACTCAACATTCTTACCCTTGAGTTTTTTCCGCACCTCTTCTAGTTTTTGGGAGATTTATTGTTGGGATACCTTGATGGATTTAAGGTCTTCCTCTAGGTATGTTGTCCTAGACTATAGGTCATCATGGCTCTAGAAGTGGGTAGTAGGCACGGTGGAGGATTGGGTAACCGGTGAGGTGTCGGGAGTGAAATATGGGTCACAAAATTTGATAGGTACTAGGGTGATCAGTGAAAAAAGAGGAATCCAATGGGATATGTTTCAAATAATGGTTTTGTTGATTAAGGTTGGTTGTCATTGATGTCAACCCTTGAAGAAAGTCCTGTAGCGAATTCCGGTAGCACAAAGGTTTGGGTAATGGACCCAAGGTTGTTTCATGTCTAATCGTATGAGTTTTAATATATTTGAAGGTAATACTATTCTATATGGATAGTACATGTCATTCTATTTCCGGTTGTATGTGGAATTTCACATAACTCCTCACAGTTAGAGAGTTATGGCCATGAGAAGTTGGAGAACCCAGGTTTGGGTAATGGACCCAAGTTTGTTTGATGGATAATGGTATGAGTTTTGATATATTTTTAGGTAATACTATTCTACATGGATAGTACATGTCATGTCATTTCTGGTGGTATGTGGAACGTCACATAACTCCTCACGGTTTGAGAGTTATTGTCTTACAAAGTTGGAGGACCCTCATATGTCATTTAGAAGCCCCAAAAGGTCAAAGTAGTCAAAGTGGTTTAAGAGATTTTAGAAGATAAATAATAAATTGAAGTGATGAGTGTACTATAATTCAAATTGAATACAAAAGAAATTATTTAAATAATAAATTTAATGGATAAATTAGAAGTGGGTTTATCCTAAAATAAGGAAAGTGGGCAAAGTGACCTAGAAGATGCTTCTAAGGAAGCTACTTGGAGAGTATAAATAAGAGGCAAGCCTCTCTCATTTTATATCACAATTTAGAATATTGAATATCTATAGGTGACTGAGGTAACCAAAGGATATCTAAGATGAATTTCATAGGGAAGGTGAAGAAAAGAAGGACGGAATTTAAGGGAGGATAAATTATTTTGATGATGCTTTCTAAGGTATGTTATTTACAGGTCCTCTCACCATTTTCACAATAAAACATTTTCTAGAATGATTCATACCATGCAATTGATATTCCATTGAGGAAACATATCCAAGTATATGTGGTAAAAATTTCAGCTTGTGTGTCGTATTTTTAGAGTTACACTCTGTGGAAAATAGGACTTGTGGCTAGTCCTGAAACTAGTCTAAAACATGTATTTCGGGTAAAAATGTCATAACTTATTCATAACAGCTCCAAATTTAGTAAGACAAAATGTGTTGGTTATAGTACAGTTTGTAGCATTCTTTTTAACATTTTCAGATTGATTCAAAAAATATTATCTGCAGGGCACGCTCTAAAAGGTCGCAATCTAGAATAAGCCAGAATTCAACAAGGTATGCCATTTTTTTCTATAACTCATTTTCTGAGAGGTTCCAAGTAGTGACACCCGGAGGAATTGCATAAAACAAACTGAATAACATTGTGTACTATTTTCATATCTTTATTCATTACATGTACATAGTTATTATTATTTCAAGTTAGGGTTTTTGACTAATCCCAAACTAGTCATGTGAGACTAAAGAAAAGTTTGATGAAAATGCTAGTCTCTTGTTGTGAAAGTTAAGGAAGGTTTACAGGTATGTGATCATATACACCCGGTCTATTACAAAGTTACAAATCATATTTGGATGATGAAAATGATGAGGGCTTTTGGTTATGGTACATGGTT
>JASDQU010173366.1:0-10670 GCA_032191745.1 Picea mariana | reverse complement strand
TACCCTTGAAGGCACTAGTCCTCCTCTCTTACCTCTTGACAAGACTCAACTCAAACTCCTTCACTTCATACTCAAACTCTTTCACTTTATACTTTACTAATTTTCTAACCTAGTCTAGAAATACTAATAGCTAATTTGTTGTTTCCATAATCACCTCTACAACTATAATTTTGCATCTTATATTAGCCTACTAACCATCTAAGTCATCCCAAAATTTGTATAAGGCAAGGTACTATTAATAAGTGTTAAAGTGTATGTTTAATTTCATTTTTAGAGTGCAAGTTCTGAAGGTGTTACCACTGTCATAGCTGCTATTACAACAATGGTTGCAACCCTTCACAACCCTAACATCAATCATAAAACCATTGGGCATTTATACTAAGAAAACCATAATCATTGGATATCAATGTAGTGTCTTATTGCTCTATTATAGTACTTTTATGAAGTGGTTTTATTGCTATCATCATCATTAATTAATGTTGTTTGGATAGTCATTTAAGTCATTCATTGACTTATATTTATCTTGAAAAATGTGAGTGACAAACCATTATCAAGTTTGTAAGAATATTGTATCTCTTCCTTGTCATCATAACTTGCACCTTTCAAGATACATTGTTGCTACTGTGATCTCACTTTCATTGTATAGTAACTTGTTCAGGAAACACATAATTTGTTTAAGAAGTCATTGACTATAATTGTTGCTACTAAGGTTTTATATTTCATTGGTAAAGAGAAGGTACAAACCCATTTTCATTTTCCCTTGTCCCTTTCAACTTCACCAAAGAGACTTATTCTACTGAGTGACCTAGAGAGAGGGGTGGGTTTTCATTGTATATTTTTTCCCTTCATCAACCAACTATGTCCCGGGACGTCTCCCTTGGAGTGAGGCTTTCCTCCTCCAAAAGAGAAAGAGGTACCCTATTGGGGTGACAGTGATAGGGTTACCTCCGTGTCATGTCAATCCAAGACTACTTTTCCTTAGGATTTAAGAAAGTATAGATTGTGCGATAACAAGACACATTTCCTTGGTTATTTTGAAATGGCTAGCCAAAGGTGTACTAACTAGGTTTTCATTTTGCATTTGAAACCTCTCCAACACATTCTCTATGTACTCACCCTGAGACAATGTCAATTTGTGATTTTTCCTATCTCTTTTTATTCTCATACCAAGGATTTTCTTTGCAACACCCAAATCCTTCATTGCAAATGAATTAGCTAATTTTTTTTTGAGCACATTTATATCCTTCATATTAGACCCCGCAACAAGCATGTCATATACACACAATAGCAAGATAATATAGCTTCCATTTTGGAGCCTCTTAAAATAAACACAATGATCAGAATGTCATCTACTATAACCTTGTTTTGTCATAAACTTGTCAAACTTCAAATACCATTGCCTAGGAGCTTTCTTTAGGATATACAATATCTTCTTCAACCTGCATACCAAATTCTCCTTCCCTTTGATCTCATACCCCTGTGGCTGCTGTATAGAAATATATTCATCCAAATCCCCATGGAGAGAAGATTTTTGTACATCTAACTGTTCAAGATGCAAATCTTCTACTGCCACAAGACTTAAAATAGTCCCAATTGAAGTCATCTTAACAAAATGAGAAAATATTTCATCAAAATCTATACCTTTCTTTTGTGCTAACCCTTTTACAACAAGTCTATCCTTGTACCTCTTTTTTCCTCCATCTTCTTCCTTCAACTTGTAAACCCATTTATTCTGCAATTCTCCTTTTCCTGCAGGAAACTAAACCAAGTCCCAAGTCTGGTTATTTACCAAGGAATCCATTTCCTCTTTCATGCCTTTCTCCCACTTTATTTTAGTGTCTACCTGCATTGCCTCTTCATAACTTTCCGGTTCACTAGAATCAATCAACAATAAATAATACAATAAAGGAGAGTATCATTCAGGGGGTCTACTTAACCCGATAGATCTTCTAACAAAACTTGCAGGAGTTTGATGTACCTTCTGCTCCTGTTGTTGTACATTTTGATTTTCTATTACCTTTGGAATTTGTTTTTCAGTGATCTCATCAAGCACTATGTATTCTGGTTTTTCTTCTTCCTATTTCCTTCCTTGCAACTGATCTTTATCCATGACCTTGTCATTGAATATGAAATATCTACTTCTAAGGATTTTTTTATTTTCATAATCCCATAAGCAATAATCAAAATCATTAACACCATATCCAATAAAGGTACACTTCTTGGATTTTTCTTCAATCTTTGTTCTATTTTTTTTTTATCAATATGGACAAATGCTTCACAACCGAAAGTCTTATGAAATGAATAGTTTACCTTTTTACCTATCCATGCATCCTTTGGAATTCCACCATCCAAAGAACTTGAAGGTCCTATGTTTATCAAGTAAACAACAATATCTACATCATCTTCCAAAAAATGTAAGGGAAACCCTGCATGCAATCTCATACTCCTTGCATGCTCTGTGATTGTCCCGTTCATCCTTTCTGACACACCATTCTCTTGTGGTGTTCCTGGAACTATCTTCTCTCTACGAATCCCATGGTATGAATGATAATCATTAAACTCCTTTCTACAATATTCACCTCCATTTAAGATCTGAGACACTTCAACATTTTTTCTGTCTCATTCTCAACCAAAGCTTTCCATTTCTTAAAAGTGTCAAAAACATCAGATTTTTTTCAAATGCAATAAACCCATTTTTTTCTAGTTGTATCATCAATAAAAGTAACATAATAACAAGAGCCACCAAGAGATGATACCTGATCCATTCCCCATACATCTGTATGCACAAACTCTAGATTTTCACTCTTCTTTTACTTTTTGACTCTGAGAAATATGACTCTCCTTTGTTTTCCATAAACACAGTTCTCACAGAAATCCGAATCAATTTTTTTAAGATCCAGTAACAAATTCCTTTTGTGAAGTATCTGCATCCCCTTCTCACTCATGTGTCCAAGCCTATGATGCCACAATGTTGTATCCACTCCTATAGAAGCTAAATAGATAGAAGAGTCAACATTACTAGTACAAAAATACAATGTAACTACCTTCTCTCCTTTTTATATCACCAATGATCCTTTAGTGACCTTCCATGCCTTATCTATAAATGTATATATAAAACCTTCACTTGCCAACTTCCCTGTTAAAATTAGATTTTTTCTCATATATGGAACATGTCTTAGTTGTTTCAGTAGCCATTGATTTCCATTCTTTTGTTTTATTTGTACCTTACCCATTCCAAAAATTTTACATGGTGCATCATCACCCAAATGAACCTATCCAAAATCACCTTGAACATAATCTTGAAAATGTTTCTTATGGGGTGTGGAATAAAATGAAGCCCCTAAATCGACTACCCAAGAATCAATAATATTATCTAAAGAAATAATCAAAGCATCTTGTAACACATCACCTGATACATTTGCTTCTTTATTTTTCCTTTGTTGTCCATCTCTTTGTTTCTTTGGAGCTCTACAATCTTTCTTCATATGTCCTTTCTTCCTGCGATTCCAACACTCTATCTTTCCTATTCTAGATTTGGATCTTCCCTTCCTAGAATTTGCACGGTTCCCTGTACTCTTTCCTCTTTCCTTTTTTCTTCCTCTGGTCTCCATGTTCAATGCATTACCCGATGTCTCACATGTGATTTTTCATTGCATTTCCTTGCTAAGGATAACACCAATAACATCATCGAATTTCAAAGTGTTTGAAACAGAGATAGAGTTACTTACATCCATGATCAAGCCATTCCAGATTTGTGGAAATGAGCACAATATTAGAAGAGACCTAACCTCATCATCAAATTTTACATAACTTAGCTGATTGGTAATCATATTAAATTCATTTAAATAATCCGCAACGGACCCACCTTCTACATATTCATATTAAATAATCGCTTCATTAGAAATACCTTGTTGGAGGCCAATGGTTTTTCATATAGTCTAGCTAGTGCCTTCATCAAATCCTCCATTGTCTTTTCTTTTGAAATATTGAAAGACACCAATGTTTTCAAGAACAACTGTATTGTTCCTTGTGCCTTTTTGTCAAGAACCTCCCATTCTTCGTCCTTCATGGCCATCGACTTCTTTTCTATTCCTCCCAACAATAGGTAAATATACTTATGATATAAATAATATTCCATTTGCATATTCTATAGCTGGTAGTTTTGGCCATTAAATTTCTTTACTTTACTTTCCATCTTCTGCCATTTCTCCCACTCGAACCAGGAACCCTCCTTTCATGCGAGTTACCTTTGGCTCTGATACCAGTTGTTAGAAAAAACAGGATCACAAAGAAATAAAATAAATAAATGCAGAAATGAAACACATAAGATACATAATACAATAGAGACAAATATATATGTGGTTCACCCAATGTGGGCTATGTCCACCAGAGAAATTTCCAGGTCCCTCATTTTTATTATCCAACAAAATGAAGGGATACAACCTACATCACTCCCACTGTAACTTCCTCTTGTTTCTCTCACAACATTCTCTCTAAGAATACAATATTCACTATCACACAAAACCACAATACAATTCCCTCATAAAACAAGGTTTCCTTCTAGGGAAAAAAAACCTAACATAACTTCTACCATCGGATCTGCGACCTTACAATACGGTCTAGATTGACTATGAAATTACAATATTTTACAAGGCATTTTTTTTCCCAAAATTTTGTTTCAAGGGCGCTGCCCCTGAATCCCCTGCCAAGGGGGGGATCCATTAATTATCGCCTCTCTCTCGTGGATCCCCCTGATGATAGTAGTGGGGGGGAATCTCCCCCACACCCCCCGTCAAGAAATGGGATCCAAGAGGGGCTGAAACAAACCTATGAATCAAGAAGATAATCAGGCTCCACAACCAACACTTAAAGGATGTAATGGAAAAAATGATTGCACATTACCTTGTTACCAGTTTTTATTACCAAAATTTTTAACCCAAAACAAATGATATGGAGTAGGTTGGGATATAACATGATTCTATATACTTACAACTAGCTCATGAGATACTGGGATTTTTCTGACTACAATTATCAATGATAAGAGAAATTAAACAATATTTTACTTAAAATTTTTTGGTGAAGAGTGCTTTCTTTAGGTTTGTAGAACAACACGATAAAATATGGATATTGAGTGAATGGATTGTCAATTGTAATCTATACATATTTAAATTATTTCTGTATGTGGAGAGTAGTGTCTTCAAGTTGTTTTATTTAAGAAGAGCCTTCAGTTCTTTCTTGGCTTGAACAACTCTACATTCGTCAATGGAATGACCATGCTTCTTGTTATAAGTATAGTTATTTTCTTTACCTAGAGTCTTGGAGGTAGAAGGTTTTTGAGGAACAAGTATTGGCATTGTTGGATCTCTTCTTTGAAAATGTAGATCCAAGATTGTTTTCAACATATATAGATATTTTATATTTTTTTTCAAAGGAATGTACTTTAAACATAGTTATTTATGTCCTAATACTAGGAAGTAGGCCATAAATAAATTTAATCTTGGCTTCCTCTAGTTCTAGATCTAAAATTCCCAGCTTTGCTTGAGGCTTGTTGAATAGCTCAATGTATTGTTGGAAGGATTGACTTGGAACTTTCCTAAGTTTAATCCATTGTACCAATAAATTCTCTCAATACATAAGAGGGTAGAACCTTGACCTTACAGTGGATGTGAAATAAGCCCATCAGGTGATCTACCTTTCTTCGATAGCCAACAAATTCTAGTGATTCTACCACCAATCTAGAGAAGTTTCTCCCATATATACCTCAATGATGAGGATCTTGCATGCATTAATAATCTTAGACTAAGTCTTGAATATGCCTCTAGATTGTGCTCATAAGAGTCAAGTTTTTCATTGTCAAAACTACCATTGAAATTAGGGATGTGGATCTTTTCTTCCAACTTCATATTTTTCCACCCCATGTACTTAAGATGCATCCATTGGCCTTGATCCCTAAACCTCTTACAGTTGTAGACTAAGATTCCCTTTGAATGTATTCAAAAAAATCTTTTTGTCAATCTGTACACTACTTTTGATCTAGAAACACGCATAAATAAGATACTCTCCTTCAGGAAAAAAAGGTACATACACCACTTTACCATTGAAAAAGTGTGCATGCCTTCAAAACGCACCAAAAAATATAAGTGTGCGCAAAATACACATTTTTGGGAAGAGTTTACGAGTTTTCTATGTTAATTACCTCCTATTCCCATGCATAACCACCCCAACAATAAATATTTGGTATAAATATAGCCTTAAGGTGAAGAAGAATAGGAAGAACCTTTATGCTATCGAACTGATGCTCGAATCTACAAGCAATTTATTCCCTATTTTTTAAGGCTATTTCCCTTTTTATAAATCCCTGTTTCCAACATCCTTTCCTATATTATTTTTTTTTGAATAAAGGGATCCTCTTTCTCATACTTACCTTGAGTCATGATCATAGAGGAGAAACTAACTTCAGTGTTCGGGGAGGAGGAACCCATACATAGGTTTTAGGTGGTGTCGACAATGAAGGATTAGGTGAATGTATTCCATGTTTTTTTGTTCCTTAATAGAGAATTCTCTTTTTTCTCTCCTACAATTATGTGTACTTGATTCATTTTATTATGTTTAATCATAAGTATTTGGTAGTAAACTGATTTTTTTGATCTGAGTTAGTTGGACTAGTTATATTTGATTTCTTATTTCTACTTTACTCGCAAGCTTGTTATTTCTTGTGTGCAAGTCAGTGAGGTGTATCTCAGAGTGAGAGATTGGAGTAGAGGCCTTCCAACGAGGATCTTATTCAACCTTCATTACTCTGGGAGAGTAGTTTATGACTACCTGGTAGTTACAACAATGTTCATTTTTGCTACTCTAGGATTGAGTTATTTGTCTCTTTGTTTTCATTCTGTTGTGACCCTGACCCTTGTCATAGGATATAAAATTCTGTAATAGACTTGGTGACTCCACTAGGGAAAACTCATTGAGTTGGTATCCTTAGGGTTTTTTTTATTTCTTGTATCATTTTAGCACTTCTTCTACTTCTATTTTCAGTCTTTTGAGATCTTTTCAAACTTGTAGGAATAGGTTTAGGGTGTTGGTTCAACCATTTTTTTTTTTTTTGGAAAATCTAAACTATATACACTAGTTACCTGATCAAAACCTATGTATATACACTTCTTTATCAAGCAACATTAGTGTAAATACACTAGTTTCTCAAACAACAGTAGCATATGCCTCTTGGAAAGTGGTTTTTCCACTTTCTGACCTTCTTTTGGGCCTTGTTTTTGCTTTTGTCATTCCTTTTTTAGATTCCTATGTTTGTCTCATAGGTCTTAACTGATCTTTGAAGTTGGTCGAAGTCCCCCCCTTTTTTTTGTAACTAAAGAAAAGAAAAAAGTCCTTTCTTGGTTTTTTTGGTTGCTTCCTTGATTGCAAAGTTAAAAGAGAATTGTTACACTTAGGTTTTTTGGTTTCTTGACTGTTGTTTGCATTCATAACTAAAAATCAAATATTATTTACCTAGGTTCATTTCTCTTCCTTATTGCCTTCATGTTTTACAAGTAAAAAGAGAAATATTGTCTTGTTTAGATTTCCTTATTAGTTTGGTTGTTTTCTTGCTTTAGTAGCAAAGAGAAAAGATAGGTTGCTTCTTTGTAGGTCTCTTTATTTTTGGTTTGTTGTTCTGGATTCATTATTTAAAAAGAAAAAAAGTATGAGTATAAAAATTTGTCTTTTCATATCTTTTGCATTTAGAAGTTTTGCATCTTAATGGAATTTAGGTTTTGGTTTGTGTGAAGTAGTTTGTCTTCTTGAAAAAGAAGTCTTAGTTATGTTTGCATACTACAAAAGAAAATAAAAATTCCATGTTAGGGTTGTTAGTTTGCATTGGAAGTTGTTCATGATTATAATTTCACATTGAAGAATACACACTTTTATTGAAATGTCATGTTCTTATCAGTTAATTGTTGTAAGATTCTTTGAAAACACCACCATTTTTATTTTCATTTCTTGAGTAACCAACATACACTAAAACGAATGGTTAATCTAAAATATACTAGACTTTTTTCTTGTTAGACACACCAACAAGTCTAGGTATGGGGTCTTGGGATAGGTTGGAGAGTAAACTACACGATGCCATCAAGCTGCAAATTAGAGTTGATTAAAGATTGAGAAATACAATTGTAGAAAAGAGCACTTTTTGAGCAAGCTCCTATAACACAGGAGTCAAGCACAAGTTTGCATTAGAGTAAGCGAGGGTGATATCCCCTCCTTTTCTTACTTTGATATTTGTTGGATTGTTGCATATATGGGGCTTTCCTTAGTACCATTGGCCCTCTGGGTGTTGGTGATTTTGGAAGCTTCAAGATTTGGTACCCTGTCCATCCATGTGGTCCCAACCTATGACTGTTTCTCTCCATCACTAATTGTGAATTGGTTGTTGGCATGTTTTACAGACAATGTATGCTTGTCATTGATGGCAAGTACAACAACGATGATGGCTTGACAAGATGAGAGTATGCATCGACAACAAAATAGGAACAAAGTAAGATCAGGAGGAGTTAGCACAGAGTCGGACGCAATATGAAGGTATGCTTGTTCATTTGATGGCAAACAAGCAGGAAAGGAAGACCAACAGTGCAACGGTGATTGAATAGCAAGATCGAAGTTTTGGTCAAACTTCATTTCGGAGTTTTCGACTACCGAGATTTCGGATACCGGGAGATGGAGAAGTCAGAGATTCTCAACATCAGGAGTCTCGAAATGTGAAAATGCGAAAACCCGAAAAGGCGCATCACTTGGAATGTTGAATATCGGGATTTCGGTTACCGGGAGATGGAGCGACAAGGATCCTTCGTCATCAGGAGTCCCGAAGTGCCGAAAAGTGAAACGCCGAAATTCCAGAAGCAGGCACATCATACCGAGATTTCGGTTAATGGGAAATGGAGAATTCATAGACTCTCATCATCTTGAGTCTCGAAGTGCCGAAATACGAAATCCTGAAACAGAGACATCAACAAACCACGTTAGCTAAGGACACATGGCACAATCAGGGAATGACAAGTGTCAAGATGATTCAACATTTCAGGCACATGTAAGTCACGAATCAGAGTGACACATGGCAACTATTCAACACGTGTCAATCCACGTATGACGTCAGGAGGTTTACATCACATTAGAACTTTCTATTTCGGGGTTTACACAGCAAGCAAAATCTCCACCATCACGATTTCTGGAACTCTGAAATGCTGAAAAGGACCATTGTGAGTCTGAAAAAAAACTTGAAGGGAAAAACGCCGAAATCCCGTCAATCGTCCATCTCACTGGGTTATGTGAACCGTCTGATCACTTCAGAGATTTTGTGATCATGAATTTGATAATGTTGGAGTCATGATGACTTGAAAGGGAAAAATGCCAAAATTGAGAAACCCAAAGTCACGAAATGATAAAGACTCCATACCGGAGTTTCGGAGACCGGGAGTTGGAAGAGTCAAGAGTGAAGACTCTTCGTCTTAGGAGTCCCGAAATTGTGAAACCCAAAGTCATGAAATGCCGAATTCGCTGAAAAGAGAATCTCAAGAGTATGAACCTTTGATCTGACTCCATTTCGGAGTTTCAGATACCGGAACTTGGAGGTGTCAAGAACACTTCACCACAGAAACACCGACATCCTGAAATGAGGATTTGCGATATATAGTTTCGAACTAGTCGGTGGTCACCGCCTGTGGTCCCGTGGGGGAAGGAGCTAGTATAGACAAGATCCATTTTAGAGTTTCGGGGATCAGGACATGGAGTGTAACAAATCTTTACCCTGAGGATCCCGAAATACTGAAATGCGAATTGGCGAAATAAACGCAAGATCACATGAAGTCAATCCAATAGTGCAGGGGATTTTGGGCACGATCGGAGGGCTAATGTTGCTCCTCACAGTATAACTGCAAGAAACCATTGATGGTCTCTGTCAGAGGATTCGAAGAGACCTCTGTGTGATCACCAGAGGAGCTGAAGGGTCTCCAAGATCCTTCCAGTGAATGAAGACGATTCTTAGAGGGATTGACAAGTGGATGAGCGTTGAAGTTTGTAACTGAAGCAGAAAGTATAATCTTGACTATGCCATAGAAGAAAAGGAGTCTCGACTGCCAGAGAGGCTGAGGAATCTCAGCATGACATCTAGTGATGCTGAACGCGTGGGAAAACCACCAAAGAAGCTGAATAGTTTCCATGATGAACAGGCAGAGCAGTCGACATGCAGAGGATGCAGAACCATAAGACACAGAGCATGCACAAGATGCACAGTGAGTATAAGAATATGGAACAAAGAAGAGATTACTGGTGTTGCTGTTGGGTGTGATGCATGTGCAAAGAAGAAGGTGGAGTGCAACAGCTGGGAGGCAAAGAAGACAAATGGTGCATTGAAGAGGAATAGTGTATAGAGTACAAAAGATAGAAGAACAGAAAGGGCAAGGGATACGTGCAGGAAGACAGTAAGGCAGACAGAGCAGCGAAAATCTTGCAGAACAATGATGAGACTGGTAAGCTGTTGTTGAACATTTTATCACTGTAATAAGTTTCAGTAACACATATTGATAATCCAGGGTGGTAGGGAGGTGCTAGGGAGGACTGGTGTCCTCAGAGGTTCAAGTGGGTGCTTGAACACAGGGAGTTGTAGCTTCCTTCTAGTTGGTGCT
>JASDQU010173364.1:0-11316 GCA_032191745.1 Picea mariana | reverse complement strand
ACCTCTCTCATTTGGAGAGAGTGTTGCACATAGGCCTGACAATATGCTTCTTCAACTTCGTTCCAACACAAGGAGGACAACAAGTCTCAAAAAGGAATGAATGACGGTATCCAATCACACTCAGACAAGGGACTGCGTGGCCACAACAACCCACAGTTATAACACTCACGGCCTAGACAATTGCTCAGGTTTCACAGAAGACGCAGATCGGTTTCAGAGGTGCGTGGCTATGCAAAGGTCCAATGCAAAGACAAAACGGTTCTCGGGAAAGATTCCAGTGAACTAAGTAGGAGTATGGAATATTCACAGAACGACTCAGGTGACGAATTTCGAGTCTCAGGTGCATGCGTGAACATTGCAAAGGATGAATATAGAGGCCACATAATTCACAGGAATACACCGGTCGACTTCTGGTTCTGGTTTTTTTAGGATTGCGTGACAGAAAAATTAAGTAGAGGTCATTCATAGACTCAAACAGTTCAGACAATTGACGACAGAATGGAGGATGAACCCCCATCATGGCTCAATTCTTGGGTTAAATTTCATGTTCCTAGGTTGACACATGTTTCCCATGAAGTTTCATGCCCTCCATCAAGTACGTGTTCCCTTTTTGCACACGTTGGAGCTGCATGTGTTGCCCCTCCTAGGACTTAGGATAAAAATAACATGTTTTTCACATAGCTTTGGAATAATAATAAATTATTATTCAAGGACTTAAGTCCTCAATCTTATCCCCTCTTCCAACCTTTCATCCCCCTCTCCCTTACCCATTATGTGGAAGCTTAGTCCCCCATCACTCTTTCTTCGTTGTCAGTCAGCACGCAGTGATGTTTATATATTATTAATGTTCTGCTTATAACATTTACAAAAACAGGCTCCTAGCCTTTAACACTTAGGCTCTACGGCCTAATAAACACATAATCCTACCATCTTATCAATACTCGGCTCACCAACCTACAAAATATTATTTACAATTCATAAACATGATTTACAATTCATAAACATGATTACAACAAGGCTTGTCCTTGGGGATATTACAATCCCGTCCCCTTATTTTTGCACTGTCCTCAGTGCAACTTTCACACAGCATCAGCAAGATTTTCAAAATATTCAAAAATATGCGGGTATTCTGCCCGCATAGCATCCTCATGCTCCCATGTCGCATCCTTAGGACCGTACCAGGTCCACTTGAACTTTACAAGCCCTATGGCTCTATTTCGGAGTTGTTTTCTTTTTCGGTCCAATATGCGCACAAGATGCATTTGCAGGACACCTTCTTGCTCCACCTGAACCACATTCCAATCAATTACATTATTAGCATCAGGTTTATATTTCTTAAGCAATGAAACATGAAATACATTACGTACAGTCATGGATGTAGGTAATGCAAGCATATATGCAACTGGCCCAATACTTTCTAGGATTTCAAATGGCTCACAAAATCTGGCTGCCAAATTGGTGCAGTTTCTCAGCTTCAGGGAAATTCTATTGGTTTTTACTTTCAGGAAAACATGGTCACCCACTTTAAACTCTCTGTGGGTTCTATTTTTATCAGCATAAATTTTTTGCCTGTCTTGGGCAACTTTCAAATTCAGCTTAATTTTTAGCATCTGTTCTTCCATTTCCTTGAGCAACTTTGGCGCAACTACTACCCTATTAGATGGATTATCCCAACTCACTGGAGTATTGCACTTTCTTCCATAAAGTGCTTCAAATGGGCTCATCTTCAACAATGTTTGATACCCATTGTTGTAGGCAAATTCTACCAAGTGTAGGTAGTCTTCCCATTTATATGGTTTGCCCATCACATACATCCTTAGTATGTCTTCTATTACACGATTCAAACTCTCTGTCTTCCCATCAAACTCAGGATGATAGGTTGTACTAAAGTTCAGATTCGTTCCGAACCACTTGAATAACCCTTTCAAGAAATTTGAGGTAAATTTTGGGTCTCTATCAGACACAATTGTCTTGGGAATTCCGTGCAATCATGCCACTTCCTTCATAAAAATATCAGCAACATCTGTTTCCTTGTGAGTAGTCTTTAGTGGAATAAAATGGGCAGCTTTCGTAATCTTTTCCACCACCACCATGATTGAATCATGTTTCTTGTCGGTTCTAGGCAATCGCGTGATGAAATCCATTGTCACCACTTCCCACTTCCACTCAGGAATGGGTAAAGGTTGCAACAATCTTGCTAGGTGTCTGTGCTCATCTTTAACCTTTTGGCACTCCATACACCTAGCGATGTATTCAACAATATCTTTCTTCATGCCTGGCCAAAAGTAATGGCTCTTGACTGTTGCCACAGTTTTCTGATATCCAGGGTGCCATGCATAAGGCACATTATGCATTTCATGCAAAATCACAAGTTTCAAATACTGGACATTAGGTACATAAATTATGTTCTTGTACAGAAGTATTCCATCAGTTTCCAATTTATAAATCTCCACTTTCTGTGGCATATTACCCTGTTGTAGATTTGCTACCAAATCCCTATACTGCAAATCTGTATTTACAGCCTCCAAAATTCTATTTTTAATATCAGTTCGGTACATGCTAATGGTTGTAGCATGTAATTCATGCACTCTCCTGCTAAGTGCATCAACCACTTTATTTTCCTTCCCTTTGATATGCTTGATATCAAAATCATACTCATAGAGAAACTCCAACCACCTACTCTGTCTAGCGTTCAAGGTTGGCTGATCAAAAAAGTACTTCAGACCGTTATGGTCTGTTCTTAGTTTGAACCTCCTTCCCATGAGGTAATGTCTCCATTTATTTAGAGTGTGTACTATGGATGCCAACTCTAAATCATGAGTTGCATAGTTCCTTTCGTGCTCTTTCAACTTTCTAGATTCATAAGAGATTATGAATCCATTTTGACTGATGACTCCTCCCTGTCCTTCTTTGCATGCATCTGTGCACACCACAAAATATTCATTTGGATAAGTGATCCCCAGGATTGGAGCACTGGTTAATAGTAGCTTCATTTGTTGGAAGCTTATCTCACAATCTTTTGTCCACTGAAACATCTTCTCTTTCCTTTGAAAGGAAGTGATAGGGTGAGCTATCCTCGAGAACCCTACAATAAACCTTATGTAATAACCAACTAGACCCATAAAGGATCTTACTTCTGTCACGTTCTTTGGCACTAACCATTCTCTGATGCCCTCAATATTCTCAGGATCTACAACTATCCCTTCCTTCGAAATAATATGCCCCAAGTAATGGATATGCTCCTGATAAAATGAGCACTTGCTCAACTTGGCATACAGTTTGTGCTCTTGTAGCACCTGCAACACCATCCTCAGATGTTGTTCATGCTCTTCCTCCAACTTGGAATACACCAGAATGTCATCCAAAAATACTATGACAAAATTGTCTAGATAGTCTCTCAATACACCATTCATTAGGCACATGAAAACAACAGGTGCATTTAATAGTCCAAACAGCACCACTGTGAACTCGTAATGACCATACCTTGTTCTAAAGGCGGTCTTGTTGATGTCTTCATCCTTTATACTTACCTGTTGATATCCCAACCTAAGGTCTATCTTCAAAAATATCTTATCATTTCTCAACTGATCAAAGCAATCATCGATCCTTGACAAAGGATATTTTTTCTTTACAGTTACTTTGTTCAACTGTCTAAAATCAATGCACAAACTCAGTGTCCCATCCTTCTTCTTCATGAACAGGACCGAGGCACCCCAAGGTGACACACTTGGGAATATATACCCCTTCTTCAGAAGCTCTTCAAGCTGCAATTGCAACTCTTTTAGCTCTGGTGTACTCATTCTATACGGAGCTTTTGACACTGGAGCTTCTCCAAGCATCAAGTTTACAGAGAAGTCAATATCTCTCTTCAGGAGTAGTCCAGGTACCTCCTGAAACACATCTTAAAACTCCTTTAGTACCACATGATATCCAATATTTGAGACCTCATCCTTAGATGCTTCCTCCACATGGGCTGCAAATAATTGATAGCCTTTCCTGAAGCACTTCTTTAGCTGCATTGATGAGATTTCTTGGACAGCAACAACTCTAGGAATTCCTTAGACTATTTTTCGATTTCCTTCCTCATCCAGGCAAGTGAATGCCTTGTTACGACAGTCGAAGATGGCATGGTGTTGGTACAACTAGTCCATCCCAATTAGACAATCATAAGAACCTAAAGGCAGAACATTCAACTCAGGATTTGTGCTCAGTCCATTCATGTCCACTGGACAAGACTTAACTAACTTAGTGACTTTCATCTTGGTTCTTGTAGCTAGCTACACTAACCAAGACTTTTCATGTTTGCTTATCAACAATTGAAAACTTTCCACTACTCTAGGATCTATATAAATATGGCTAGCCCCTGAATCAATTAAAATAGTACATGCATGGTTGTTAATCATACCTTCTACTTCAATCATGTGCGACTGATATTCAGCTTGCTTGTTTTCCAGGGCTGCATAGATCCTTGGCATTCTACTGCCCATGTCCTCCACTGTTTCAGCTTGCTGAACATTGTGGACAACTCTCACTTTATCATTTCGGTGGGGGAAATATTTGTACCTATGGTTCCCTTTACAACCCAACATTCCATAGGTGGAAGTATTGGCATTTCTCCACCCACTTCAACCTTCCTAGGCTCTCTAAAAGATGGTTGTCCCTAAGGACTATTTATGAAAAAGGGTGGCTTAGTTCCCTTTTTCCTCTGATCCATCTGGAATTTCTTCTTGTCTTCCCAAGCCTTCCAGAAGGTAGGCTTCTCTCTTTGCTTCTCATATAAGCATTTCTCCCTCCTTATTATTTCTTCCATACTCTTAGGATCATCATACTGAATCTTGTCACCAATGGAAGGTGGCAATCCACTTACATACCTTTGAATCTTGACAGTCTCATCCTTAATGAATAGAACATACTTCAATAATTCCAAAAACCTTCGTTCGTATTCATTAATGGTCATGTTGCCCAATTTGAGTTCAAAGAACTCTTTCATCTTTCTATCATGGTATCTTTTAGTCAAGTATTTCTTCTCGAAATACCTCTTGAATTCCTTCCAAGTGATATCTTTCTCTCTGATGTGTTGTACCTGCACAAGATGATCCCACCACATGGATGCCTTTCTCTTCAGTTGATACATTGTAATTCTTCCTTCTGCATGAGAGGAATAATTTTGCAGTTGGAAATATTTCTTCATGCCAAGCAACCATGTTTCAACATCTTCCTCCTTCTTGTGTTCTCCATCGAACGTTGGAGGCTTAATATTTTTCATTTCACCTTTTAGTTCATCCACACTAGATATCCTGTGCTTTATGGTAGGATATGGGCTTGAACTACTGTGTGCCCTCCTCTTGGAGCGACATTGGGAGTGATGATGGTGTTTACCAACACTCCTTGATCTTCTTCCCTCAAAAGTTGGGTGACTCCCTGTTTGGATCGAGTATCTCTCCTAGTCCAACTTCTTTTCTATTCTCTCCAGACTCTTCATCAACTTTAAGTTGAATTCACCTTGTTTATCCTGATATTTCCTGAGCTGTCTGCTATCTGTTCGATGAGTTTGGGCATCTTTCTACAATTTTTCAATGATCTTCATCACATGCTCTTCCTTATCTATCTCTTCTCCATGCCCATTGGAGTTTGATCCTTCAACTCCCAAATGGACATCCATCTCTTTAGCTTGGTTCTCTAAACTGGAAGCATTATGTGTCTCTTCCATTTCTTTTGCACTCAATGGAAATTCTACTCGATTCTGGCACTCGTTAACTTCTGCAAACACAATGTGCAGACAACCAGAATTTGTCAGGCCATTATTCCTTAACAAATCCCACCGAATTCATAAACAAATATGAATTAAGAAAACGTTCAGATTTCATGAATTTTATGAGCTCTTCTCAGCTCTGTAACAATCCTTTAGGCTCTATCCCCTTCTCTCTTAATCCCCAACCCACGTGATCACAGGTCGTGACCACTCACTTAGCAAAAAGGGAGCTTCACGACTTCATATTTCGGGAGGTTTCAAATCACTTCACAACAACTTCCCAAATTTTGAACTAACAAACTCGCGACATAGGGTGGATCAACCATCCACATATTACCCAACATCCAACGGTTGACACTCGCTGTGGAACCTCAGGCGTCTGAGTTCCGGTACTTTGGGACTTCGAAAGATTTCACATCCGCACACCATGAACGCTTCCACATCACCTTAGGTGACATCATTACCTTACATCACTTAACATTTTCCCAATTGTGGGGGCATGCAATGGTGGTTTTGGAGTAATCTGCCTTTCATCCCACAATTCTCCTAACGCTGACACGTAACCCTTCGATGAAACCACGGTTTGGATTGAAAGACTGCCTTGGATCATTATCTTTCGTGCGACTTGGGTCCCCACAATGCCTTCTGGCCGTTGATCTTGATGTATCGTGATCAACGCCACTATGGGTTCTCTAACCCTTAACTATGTTACATAAAATCGGGCCCCACTAACCCTGCTCACATAGGATGCCACATGGCAAAATACTAGCGACATCATCTGGCCCCACCACGTCTACTCTTTCCCTTCGGAACTTCGAACTTCGCAAGTTTGTGCAACCATACATCCTACTTCTCTTGACAACTGAACTCCCAAAATTACAATCTGCTCTTCTGCTTGATCCAACGGTCAATCTCTTTTCTCCATATCTACGGTGTAGATCTCCCTCGGGACTTCGGGGTTTTGGGTTTCGGGTGTTTATGCCTTCGTGCACCGAGCTTTTCCTGATTGCTGAGCTCCGAAGGCTTCTAGGATAACCCTCCTATACCTTAGACAAATCTGACGGTCGTACTGAATTTCCCTTTCGTATGAACAAATCCTACGGCTCCAACAACTGAAGTGTTGAGCTCTCTCTCTTTGTGGTCAAATACCATGCCGACTGCGGTTTTATTCTACCCCTACTCCTCCTGAGCTTCGTAACACGACCAATGTAACCCCTTGGCACTCAGAAATAATATAAGGTTTGAAATTGGTTCCATCTGAACACCTCCACTCGAAACCTTGGGTCAAAAGACCACTCATCTGACCCATCCAGGCTTAGCGTTGAAAACATGGCTCTGATACCATATTGTAACATCCCCAACCACCAACAGGCCGAGAAATGCTACCAAACACAACCTTAACTTAGTCTTTAAAGCTATGATACCATATTGTAACGTCCCCGACCGTCAACCCACTTGTCAGGCAACACTACTACACGGAAACATTCTCATACTTAAATATATAACATGCATTATTTATAAATAATAAGTATTAAATAAAATTAAGACATTTGATATGGATTTACTGCTGTCATACAAACTTAAAAATAATTAACAACAATTCAAACTTGCAACAGAATACATGATAACATTACAAGCATCACAGAACATGCATTTTAATTAAGTACAGAATTAAACACATAATGATACTTATCTTTGAAACTGTAATACACCACCAATTGCGTGCAGACCTTCCACAAACCTCCCAGCCTTAGACCGCATTTCTCATCACTCTCGGCAGTAGGTCACCCTCGATCTGGGACTAAGCTCCACCAGACAAGGGAATCCTAGGCTAGGCAAGGTCAATGGAAGACACACAGTTTATGAGGATGATTCTCTCCCAGGAGCCACTTATGCCCAGTGCTCATAGACTCTCATTCCCCACATGCCTGCCCCGCCCCAGGATTATACACCTTCACTGTCACCAAGACATGCCTTCAGCTACTAAACCTTCCTTGCCTTGGTCTTCAACAACATACCGGACTAGAATTCTCCGAGATCTGTGGCAGCTACAGGACCCCTTCCAGGAGTTCTCACTTCCTCCGCGTAGTATCTCACCTAGAGAGAGTCGCTCACAGGCATGACAACCTGCTTCTTCAACCACAACCACCTCTCTCACCTTGAGAGAGTGTTGCACATAGGCCTGACAACCTGCTTCTTCAGCTCTATTCCAACACAAGGAGGACAACAAGGCTTAGCAAGGAACGAATGATGGTAGCTAATCACTCTCAGCCAAGGGACTGTGTGGCCACAACACCCCACAATTATAACACTCACGACCTAGACAATTGCTCAGGTTTCATAGAAGACATGGGTCGGCTTCAAAGGTGTGTGGCTATGCAGAGGTCCAGTGCAAAGAAAAAATAGTTCTTTGGAAGGATTCCACTGAACTCAGACGGAGTATGGAAGATTCACAGAACGACTCAGGTGAGGGATTTCATGTCTTAGGTGTGTGTGTGAACATTGCAAAGGATGAATACAGAGGCCACAAAATTCACAGGAATACACCGATCAACTTCTGGTTCTGGTTTTTTCAGGATTGCTTGACAGGAAAATTAAGCAGAGGTCATTCACAGACTCAAACAGTTCAAACAGTCGACGATAGAATGGAGGATGAACCCCCATAACGACTCAATTATTGGGTTAAATTGCATGTGCCTGGGCTGACACATGTCACCCATGAAGATGCATGCCCTCCATCAAGTACATGTTCCCTTTTTGTACACGTTGGAGTTGCATGCATTGCCCCTCCCAGGACTTAGGATAAAAATAACATGTTTTTCACATAGCTTTGGAATAATAATAAATTATTATTCAAGGACTTAAGCCCTCAACCTTAGCCCCTCTTCCAAACTTTCAGCCCCCTCTCCATTACCCATTATGTGGAAGCTTATTCCCCCATCACTCTTTCTTCATGGTCGATTGACACGCAATGATGTTTATATATTATTAATGTTCTGCATATAACATTTACAAAAACAAGCTCCTAGCCTTTAACACTTAGGCTCTCCAGCCTAATAAACACATAAGCCTACCAACTTATCAATACTCAGCTCACCAGCCTACAAAACATGATTTACAATTCATAAACATGATTACAATAGGGCTCATCCTTGGGGATATTACAATCCCCTCTCCTTATTTTTGCATTGTCCTCGGTGCAAATTTCACACAATGTCAACAAGATTTTCAAAATATTCAAAAATATGCGGGTATTATTCCTGCATAGCATCCCCATGCTCCCATGTCGCATCCTCAAGACCGTACCAAGTCCACTAGACCTTTACAAGCCCTATGGCTCGATTCCAGAGTTGTTTTCTTTTCCGGTCCAATATGTGCACATGATGCATTTGTAGGACACCTTCTTGCTCCACCTGAATCACATTCCAATAAATTACATGATTAGAATCAAGTATATATTTCTTAAGTAATGAAACATGAAATATATTATGTACAGTCATGGATGTAGGTAATTCAAGCATGTATGAAACTGACCCAATCCTTTCTAGGATTTCAAATGGCCCACAAAATCTGACTGCCAACTTGGCACAGTTTCCCAACTCCAGGGAACTTCTATTGGATTTTACTTTCAGGAAAGCATGGTCACCCACTTTAAACTCTTTGTGGGTTCTATTTTTATCAGCATAACTTTTCTGCCTATCTTGGGCAACTTTCAAATTCTGCTTAATTTTTAGCATATGTTCTTCCATTTCCTTGAGTAATTATGGCCCAACTACTGCCCTATCAGTTGGATTGTCCCATCTCACTGGAGTATTGCACTTTCTTCCATAAAGTGCTTCAAATGGGCTCATCTTCAACGATGCTTGATACCCATTGTTGTAGGCGAATTCTACCAAGTTTAGGTAGTCTTCCCAATTAGACAGTTTTCCCATCACATACATCCTTGGTATGTATTCTATTACTCAAATCACCCTCTCTATCTTCCCATTAGACTCAGGATGACAGGTTGTACTAAAGTTCAGATTCATTCTGAACCCCTTGAATAACCCTTTCCATAAATTTGAGGTAAATTTTGGGTCTCTGTCAGACATTTTCATCTTGGGAATTCCGTGCAATTGTGTCACTTCCTTCATAAAAATATCAACAACATCCATTGCCTTCTGAGTAGTCTTTAGTGGAATAAAATGGGCAGATTTCGTAAGATTTTCCACCACCACCATGATTGAATCATGCTGCTTGTCAGTTCTGGGAAATCACGTGATGAAATCCATTGTCACCACTTCCCACTTCCACTCGGGAATGGGTAAAGGTTGCAGCAATCATGTTGGGTGTCTGTGCTCAGTCGTAACCTTCTGGCACTCCATACATCTGGCGATGTATTCAACAATCTCTTTCTTCATGTCTGGCCAAAAGTAATGGCTCTTGACTGCTGCCACAGTTTTCTGATATCCAGGGTGCCTTGCATAAGGAACATTATGCATTTCATGCAAAATCATAAGTTTCAAATATTGGACATTAGGTACATAAATTATGTTCTTTTACAGAAGTATTCCATCAGTTTGAAATTTATAAATCTCCACTTTCTGTGTCATCTTACCCTGTTGTATCTTTTCTACCAAATTCCTATACTGCAAATTTGTATTTGCAGCCTCCAAAATTATGCTTTTAATATCAGTTCGGTAAATGATAATTGTTGTAGCATGTAATTCACGCACTCTCCTATTGAGTGCATCAACCACTTTATTTTCCTTCCCTTTGATATGCTTGATATCAAAATTGTACTCACAGAGAAACTCCAGCCACCTACTATGTCTAGCGTTCAAGTTTGGTTGATCAAACAAGTACTTCATACCGTTATGGTTTGTTCTTAGTTCGAACCTCCTTCCCGTGAGGTAATGTCTCCATTTCTTTAGAGCGTGTACTATGGTTGACAACTCCAAATCATGAGTTGCATATTTCCTTTCGTTCTCTTTCAACTTTCTAGATTCATAACAGATTACGAATCCATTCTTACTGAGGACTCCTCCCATTCCTTCTTTGCATGCATCTTTGAAAACCAAAAAATCTTCATTTGGATCTGCGATCCTTGGGATTGGAGCACTGGTTAACAGTTGCTTCAATTGCTGGAATCTTCTCTCACAATCTTTTGTCCACTGAAACTTCTTATCCTTCCTTTGCAAGGAAGTGATAGGGTGAGCTATCCTTGAGAACCCTGAGATAAACTTTTTTTAATATCCAACTAGGCCCATAAAGGATATGACTTATGTCACGTTCTTTGGCGTTGACCATTCTCTGACAGCCTCAATATTCTCAGGATCTACAGCTATCCCTTCCTTCGAAATAATATGCCCCAAGTAATGGATCTACTCCTGATAAAATGAGCACTTTCTCAACTTGGCATACAGTTGTTGGTATCATAGCACCTGCAACACCATCCTCAGATGTTGTTCATGCTCTTCCTCCAACTTAGAATACACCAGAATGTCATCCAAAAAGACTATGACAAACTTGTCGAGATAGTCTCTGAATACACCATTCATTAGGCACATGAAAACAGTGGGTGC
>JASDQU010173363.1:3105-20759 GCA_032191745.1 Picea mariana | reverse complement strand
AGTATCCAATACTTTATATTCTTCATTAAAAGGATAATCACATTCCTATAAATATTTAGTAATAAATATGAGTTTCATTAGTTTATTTCAATTAATATAATTTGCTTAAAACAAAAAGCTAGCAAATATTCCAAAAATAAAAGTCAACCACTATATATATATATTAAAAAAAAAAAAAAATCTATATTCTAATAATTTTGAATTAAAAAACACTACTAAAATATATATTCTATTAATTTTGATTACAAGAATGAGAATATCACTTTAACATTTACAAGAAATGTCCCTTTGAATAAGTTAAGGGCAATGTGAACCTTTGTTAAAAAAACTCTCCGTAACCAAATTAAACCCATATAAAACCTTGTTACAAGGCTTACATTTTTATAACCGTTGGGCAATTTTTTTTTAAATAAAAAAATTCATATCATACAAAATTTTCAAGTAACACGAATTGATATAAAGTGCCAATTTTTTTTTGTTTTAACTTGATATCCCAACAAATATCTCTGTATTTTGACTCGGACACATTTAAGTACAAATCGCACGGCTCTAAATATGAGATAAAATAAGTAGATGGCTAAAAACAAAGTACCTCAACCCGTGAAAACGGCAGAGTTAAGAATACTTCCAGTTGGACAGAAAGCCACTGTACGGACCTGCAGGATATGTCTTCCTGGCTTCGAGATCCATCTACGGGATCTGAAAATGAAAATAAGATTGAAGGTGATCGCTTGTCTGGATCGATAATACAAACTTCAACAGTTGGAAAAGATTCCATGCAGTGATTTCACATTCAGCAATAGCAATTCACCATTTCTTTTGACAAATTCCGGCAGCCGATATTCACAATTGTCCTTTGAAGAGACCAAACCCATCGATCTGTGGTTTTTATATAATCTAATTGTCCTTTGAAGAGACCAAACCCATCGATCTGTGGTTTTTATATAATCTGAATTCTGATATTTTGACAGTGACGTGCTCATCCGTTCTTTGACAGCCGGGGAATTCTTAGCACTTAATCAACAGTGAATCAGTGAAATGACGCACCTCACATCAACTGGTGGTTGCAAAGTAGGTCAGCAGTATCATTCACATTGAACAGCATGACATGAATTTTATATGGTGACTTATTACATCTGGGTGGTCAATATCTAGCTTGCTAAGTATCATTGAAGTTTTTGATATACAACTTGTTAAGCGATATTGAAAGCTGGAACTGTCAATATCTAGTTTGTTAAATAATATTGAAGCCACTGATATCCCACCTGCTAAGCAACATTGAATGTTGGAAGAGGTGGATTATAGGTTAAGCAACATTGAATGTTGGAAGAGGTGGATTATAGGTTGTCTAGCAGAGTTCTCAAGTGAATATTTTTGATCCTTACCAAATGAAGATAACATGGGAGATTGAAAAAAAAATTCACAAAAAATTGTACAACTCAATTTTATTCTTCATCATGACATATAATTATATTATTTATATGTGAGTGAGAATTGTCTACTAAACAACAATTAGTTCTTGTAATCAAGAATTTCTTTTTAAAAAAATATTATTTTAATTTAAAATTATTTTTATAATATATGAGCATAATGATAAATTTAATAATTATTTTTAAATAAATTAAAAAGTGTTAATTAACTGTTTTAAGAAATAGTTTTTTATTTTTAACAAAATTTATTTTTGAATATAAAAATAGATTCAGCGTACTGAAAAACCTCACTTAAATTTATACAGAATGTTTAAAATAAAACAATTAAAAAGAACACAAATAAATCATTGATTTCATGCATTTTAAAACTTAATTAAAAATATTATAAAAAACAAACAAAAATATACAAGAAGATTATTCTTATTGAAAAATATGAATCAACATATATAACTTACTATCATGCATAAGTATTTGCAACTCACTGTGAAGTCTTGTTTGAGCATTTGGTTCCTTCTTATTTCTTTTATCTTGATTTGTATCTTTACATACATACTTAAAAGAATAAATAAAGTTTCTATGAAAGTTCTTGCACATGATAAGGAAAAAATGATAAATAGCTTAAATAGGGTAAAAAATAGAGGTTCTATAAAAGTTCTCGCATATGATAAGCAAAAAAATGATAAATAGCTTAAATAGGGTCAAAAATAGAAAAGCTTCATATAATTAGTGGAAAATGGGTTATTTTTGCTAGCTTTTTTTTTCATGATTTTGTTAGTAAACAAAAGAGGGAAAACAAAAAAACTATTTCACATTGAAACAAAAAAACTATTTCACATTGAATTAGGCTACAGTGAAATTATGATGTTGCTTTAAGGATTTCAAGGTAATGTATTGGGAAACAAGAGAAATAGCTGCAAATTGTTAGGTAACGAAAGTAAAACAGAGCAACTACAAAGCATAAAACCTAGAACAACAAACCAAACACAACACAACAACAATCACACAATTGAAAAAGTGATTTATGTAGAAACCCAATACGGGAAAAAACCATGGGCAATAATAATTGGTATTCTTATTATTCAAGGGAGAATTACAATAGCCAACATAGGCATACAATCATCCTCTCCTCACATACACACTACACTACATAGTATTGTGTCTTTCTCACACACTCTACACACATTGCACTCTCACCTCTATGGGTATGCTTGTATATATAACATCTATCACTCAATTACAAAAACTGATCATGAATAGATCACATAGTTATACAAACAATTCATAAATAAATTACACACTTTACACAATCTCTTTACAATGAGTGCATGTATGCACATTCCAAATATAGCTGATATGCATGTGCATGTGAGCGCATGAGGAAATTCATTGGCATGTTTCCAACAATCTCCACCTTGACAACAATTTACCTGATATATCATGCCCTTAATTATTTCATCACCTTTTCTGTAAGCCAAGAGAATCCAAACACCATTGTCTGGTTCCATAAACATATTTGCCAAATTCACTTTTGTATGGACCTTTTCCAGAGCCACTTCACCTTCATCAACAACCTTTCTTACAAAATGGTACTTAACAAAAATATGCTTTGTCTTACTATGATAAGATGGATTTATAGCCAAATGAATAGCACTTTGACTATCGAAAAATACTTTCACCTTGTCCTGCATCCTTCCAAACTCGCCCAACAAACCCTGTAACCAAATTGCCTCCTTGCATGCATGTGAAGTAGTCATATACTATGTCTAAGTAGTTTATAAATCGACTACATTTTGAAGATTTCACATCCAACTAACAGGTCCTCCTACAAGAGTAAAGACATATCCTGAAGTGGATCTCCTTTTGTCCAAGTCACCTACAAAATATGAATCTACATAACCACAAAATGAATCTCTGGAACCATCATAGGTGATAGAATAACTGCTTGTGCCTCTAAGATATCAAAGCACCCATTTCACTGCTTTCCAATACTCTTTTCATGGATTTTCCATGTATCGAATGACAACACCAATTTCATGTGAAATATCTGGTCTAGTACTCACCATCGTATACATCAAACTTCCCACTGCATTAACATATGGTACACAAGACATATAATCATTTTCTTCATCATTACTAGGACATAAACCTGAAGAAAGTTTGAAATGGGAAGCCAAATGGATCTGTACAGGTTTCACATTATTCATATCGAATCTCATAAGTATTTTCTCCACACACTTCTATTGTGATAACCACAACTTACCATTTTTCCTGTCTCTGTGTATCTCCATGCTTAAGATTTGTTTTGTTGCTCTTAGATCCTTCATATCAAATGCCCTAGCCAACTGAGCCTTTCACCTGTTGATCTTGACCATACTTTTTCTTTCCACGGGCATATCGTCAACATATAACACCAAAATAATGAACATGCCATTTTCCAACTTTTTAAAGTAAATGCAATGATCATATTCACTTCTTGTAAAATTTAGGCTCACCATGAAGGAATCAAACTTCTTGTACCATTTCTTGGGAGACTGTCTTAGGCCATACAATGACTTCTTAAGTTTTCAAACAAACCTCTTATTGCGATCTTGAACAAACCCTTTTGGTTATTCCATATATATATATCCTCATATAAATCTCCATCTAGAAACATTGTTTTAACATCTAGCTGCTCTAACTCAAGATCAAGTAAAGCAACTAGTGCTAACACAGAATGAACTGAAATAAGCTTCACAACTGTTGAAAATATCTCATGAAAATCAATACCCTCCTTTTGAGAATACCCTTTTTCTTCGAGTCTTGCTTTGTACCTTTCGACTTTATCATCAACACCCTTTTTCAGTTTATAGACCCACTTGCAGCCAACAACTTCCTTTCATTTGGAAGTTCTACCAGGTCCTATGTTTTATTCCTCTCTAAGGCATCCATTTCTTCTTTCATAGCTTTCTTCCATTGAGCACTTTCAGATACCTTAATTTCTTCCTAAGAACAACTAGGTTCTCCATCAATAGAAACCAAAGCCACAAATGAAACATAATCATCATACCTTGTAGGAGGATTCCTAACTCGTGAAGATCTCCTTAGAGATGGTTGAGGCATATCCTCAGTTTCCTAGATATTTTCTACATCTTCACCTTCTTCTTCTAGAATTTATTCATGCTCCCCCCTTTCTGAAGATGGTTGAGTTTCCAAATGAATTTGACAAACTTGCGATACCTGTTCTTGTCTCACTTCAACATCTACCAGTTCTAATTTGAAGAGTGAGGATTCATCAAATAATACATCTCTTCTTCTGATGAGTTTGTGGGTAGTAGGATCTCACAATATGTACCCATTAACTCCATCACCATAACCAACAAAGACATATTTCTTTGATCTAGGATCTAACTTAGTACATTGATATTTAGAAATAAGAACATAAGCATCACAACCAAATATTCTCAGATTTGAAAAATAACATGAATGGCATGTCCATACCTCTTCTGGAATCTTACAGTTTATTGCAGTTGATGGTGATCGATTTATTAGATAGCATGTTGTAATAATTTCTTCTACCCACAATTCATGTTGCATCTTGGCATTACTGAGCATGCTCCTTGATCTCTCTAGAAGAGTCATATTCATGCGTTTAACAACACCATTCTGTTGAGAAGTATAAACCGTGGTCTTGTGTCTTTCGATCCCAACTTCATTGCAATAGTTTTCAAATTCTATAGATGTGAACTCACCTCCATTATCTGCCCTTAAACACTTGATTGACCTATCAATGCTCTTTTCAACAAAATATTTGAATTGCTTAAAAGTATTAAATACATCAGATTTTCTTTTAAGTAAATAGACCCAAACCTTTCTAGAGTAATCATCAATAAATGTCACAAAATATGATGATCCTCCAAAATAAACTGTAGGGGATGGACCCCAAACATATGAATGAATGTAATCAAGAATACATTTGTTTATATGCCTTCCTTCTTTAAACTTCTATCTACATTTTTTTCCAAAGACACAATACTTGCAGAAATTCAAATTCATAAACTTTAAACTTGGAAGTGACTTATGATCAACCAGTACCTTAAGCCCTTTCTCACTCATATGACCCAAACATTGATGCCATAAATGAATAGAGTCACTGGAATATTCAGATGATACTAATGCTTGTTTTACTTTTGTCCTTCCTTCAAGCTAATAAAGGTTCCCAATCATATTTTCCTTCACGACTACTAATATGTCATTGGACACCTTCAATACTCCACCTTGAATTGTACACATGTAACCAACAAAATCTAGAACTCCCAAGGATATCAAGTTCTTTCTAAGTTTGGGTACATTCCTTACATATGCTAATGTTCTTAGAAAACCATCATGCATTTTACTCTAGACGCTACCAACTCCAACAATTTTACAAGAAAAATAATTTCCCATAAAAACAACATCATCACCAATAGATTGGTAAGTTGACAACCGATTTCTATTAAGACACATGTGGTTGGACACACCAAAATCTAATAACTAATGATGATGTTGATGTGAAACTTCACAAGTAGAAAATACCTCATCAACCATACCTAAACCATAACATGAACTTGGTTAAGCTAAATTAGCTTCCTTTGCTTCTTTTGTGGAGTACTCCTTGGATGCATTTTGTCTTTTCCAACAATCCTTCTTGAGATGCCCAGATTTTCCACATAACCAACATTTATTCTTACTCTTCTTGCCTTTTTATTTAGGCCTTGATGTACCACTCTGATTTTTCCCTCTTTCTATAGATCGACCTTTGACCACCATTTCTTCTATTGTTGAGGTTTCTTTACTGGATCTTTTCCTCATCTCCTCATACAACAAATCTCCCACAACAATGTCATAATCAATGGAATATGTTGAGATAAACCACATAGTTGTGACCATATGATCCCAAGACTCAAGCAACAAACATAGTAGCATAACCGCCTTATCCTCATCTTCGTACGTTACGTACATACTAGATAATTGACAAATCAAAGTATTGAAAACATTCAAGTGATCAGGAATTTTCGTACCTTCTTTTATCTGCAAGTTGTACAACTGCCTCTTTAAGAATATTTTTTTTTTCAAGGACTTTGTCATATACATAATCTCCAGTCTGTTCCACAAACCTGTTGTTGTCTCCTCTTCAACGATGTTAAAAAAAACTTCATCTTCCATACACAAACGAATGGTGCTGAGGGATCTTGCATTCAGATCTTCTGAGTCCTCATATGTCATGCTTTCTAGTTTCTTTGTATTTCCAGCCAATGCCTTTTTCAATCCTTGTTGCACAAGAAGATCCTGCATCTTGAGCTTCCATAACACAAAGCTATTCTTGTCGCTGAATTTATCCACCTCAAACTTAGAACTCTACATGCTTTCCATTAGCAGAAAAACCATCCAAGCTGTAGCTTATAATACTAAGCCTTTACATGGAGGAATTATCTTACTTAAAGGTAAACCCAAAAAACAATAATTAAAAGGTTTAATCTAAATTACAAATATTTAAAATATTTTCCTTAAAACCCTTAAACCTTTTATTAAACAATGGTTACACATATTAAATAAATAATCTTATGACATCCACCCATTTAATTACTAAAGAAATTTCTAATGTATTAAAAAACAACTTTAATACCTCTATCCTCTTATAAGCATACCCTCAGCAACGCGATCCTCTTATTGTGCATAATAAAACCAAAAAAACATGCTTCCATACCTCATGCTTTATGCATCTACATGGAGTTTTGTGCACCAAATAACATGGCGTTATGTGCACCAAATAGGTGATACACCACTACATCCACGGGTATTGTACCAAGGAAAAACGTGATCAACAACTTTCCAAAAAAATCATGTTCATACGTAGACAAACGACTTTCCATGGAGATAGTCCACTATCGCTCCCTTCACTGCTTGCCACCCTAGATTTAAATATTTCTCTTGGGATCGCCACTTCCTTTTGTAGTGCAACAGGTAGGTTGCCTGACCAAAAAAGTGTCCAAAAAATGGAAATATCTTTCACCTTGTTTCACAGAAAATTACCCTGCAAATCCAGTTCACTCGTGCAATGGTTTCCTCAACTTATGATTTGATACCATTTTTTATGCAGTGGAAGTAAAACAGAGAAACTACAAAGCATAAAACCGAGAACAACAAACCGAAAACAACACAACAACAATCACACAATTGACAGAGTGATTTATGTGGAAACCCAATCTGGGAAAAAACTACGGGAAATGATAATCGATATTCTTGTTATTCAAGGGAGAATTACAATAGACAACACATGAATACTACCATCCTCTCCTCACATACACACTGCACTACACACTATTGTGTCTTTCTCATACACTCTACACACATTGGCTTTCACCTCTATGGGTATGCCCATATATGTAACACCCTTGTTTCCCCCAACTTGTAATTAATCATTAATTATGATCACCATGCTATGGCATGGGAACAATGTAAATGTATTAATTTTTAGATTTCCAATAACTGACTATGGGGGGGTGAAGCCTTGAAGTACTGGCCATGATATCACTAGAGGAAAGAGTGAGGACACTGTAGAAAGGGTTCATTATGTCGAAATGACCCAAATTCTCTTTGTTGAAATAATAAGCCTCATCTAGATCCCAAGGAAAAAACAGTTAATGAAATAAATACTGGTGGTTGAAAAATCAATCACCCCCATGAATGGAATCATGGAGGGTTTGGATGAGGAGACAAAAAACTGCTAGGCCAAAGTACCACAGAGTGCAGTTTTCCTGCAGGCCCAGATTGACCCGAGTTTCTTCTTACAGAAGGAACATGATAGGTGCAGAAACTTCCCGAGGAGGAAAAAGGCATGCAAGAATGCACACGAAGGCAGATAATAAGGAGACACACTGGGGAGGGAATGTGTGACCCGAATATTTATATAGAAAGAGGGGGAGTGCGTGAGGCTCTCCAACTAAGAAAAAGAATGGAAGGATTTAAGTCATTACGGTTATAAGGAAAGAACAAGAGAAAGGATCTCGAAGAATTTTCATAAAACGGGACCTCAGCAGAAGGTCATGAGCTTGATGCCGAGGGAGCATTTGATAAGCCCCGCAAAGGATATGAAAGATAAAGAATCTCTGAGAAACTGCAAAGGTCTCCTATTGATATTATGGCTTGGCACGGGGGTGGCCAGAGTGCTAAGAATTAATTCCTCTAAGCCAATGGTTGGGTGGAAAGGAGAACACCCATATTCAGTTGGTTGATGATTGACTGTAATAGATAAGTATTTCATTTACCCTATGCACTTTGATTGAAATGTATGATTTGAATGTTTATAATTGTGATTAATTGTGCCTTGTGTGAAATTAATGGTTATAATGATTACTTCTCTTTTGTAAGCCGTTGCATTTGAATGGGTGTAAGGTGACAAGTTTGGCCTCTTAGCTGGTTCGAAAATGCCTCTCCCTATTTTAGAAATTAATTTCTGTGAATTGGAGGGCGCTCCATTCAAACCAGTTGTCCAAGAGACCACGGGATCATGCCCACAATGTTAACCAAATCTTGGCTAAGAGTTAAAGAGTGTAGCCTCTAAAGCTTGACAAAGTTCCATAGGACCAGGTCCCTAGAACCCTTCGCCACACTAAAAAAGGGATCTAATTTGTTTGAGAATCCAGGACTTCGAAACTTTAGGGCGAATGAACACTGCAACATCCAAATGCATCGAAGATGACCTATTGGACCGATAACTTGATGGATGACCGATAGCTGGCAGTCAGTTACCCGCAATCGTGGGATTTGTCCTCTTACTGAACCCCAATGATATTCTCAATCGTGAAGTAATGTGAGCTGTAGATCTGAGGGTATTTGGGATCTCCCCTGACAGTTGGATCTACGTCATGGTCAACCTGACATTGACCAGTTCAGGAGAACATAGGTGTTATAACACCAAAACCTTCGAATGCCAAAGTTGCAAAGTAATGTGGGTCGTCGATCTAAGGATCCTTTCGGACCCCTTTCAACTTTTTGATTGTAGGGACGTGTGTGTCATGTTGAAAGAATGTGGGCCTCCACGCATCAAGCAATAATGATGCCATGTGTGGTGGCCTCRTGACATAGTAAAGAGATGTTGGTGACCCAAGGCATGTGCCATAGATTTTTCCTACGTGTTCTGGTTTGACAGGTGTCCCTCTAGGAGTGGCCTATTAATGATACCAAGGGACCTTTGAGCTAGAGTTGTGAGTCGTTGATCTGGGGATTCCATTGATAAATTCTCCCAACCGTCCGATCAACTAGTGGAAAGATAACGTGTAGCACTTTGACAAAGTCCTACTCCCAGAGAGAAATGTCATTAAATAATCAGAACCTCTGAATGTCGAACTTAGGAAGTAATGCAGACTGTTGATCTGAGGATTCTTTGGGATCTCTCTCAAACGTTGGATCTAGATTGTGGTCAGTCTAATGTTGACCTACTCTGGGGTAAAAAGAGTGATAAATGGGTGGAACCCCCGAATGATGAAGTCATGAAGCAATAGAGGCTGTGGATTTGGGGATCTACGTGGACCTGTCTCAACCGTGGGATAAAAAGGTATTGGAAAGTTGCAGGTAGGATTTTGGACTTCGTAGCTCCAGGTGATTTCGTAGGTAGGAGAGGTTAGAGGCTTTCATAGGTTGTCCATATGGAGTGATGTGGCACGCTGACATCACCCAGGGTGACATGGAACATTGTTTGGCATGCCACATGTCACCTTGATTTGTGATTTTTATAGGCCTTACATTCCAATTGGAACGTGACACGTGCCACCCATTGATAGGGCCATGTGTCAACCCCTGGTGGCGCGTAGTTGTTTGACCTAATATTTTTTGGGACCTCAGGAGTTCGGGATTTCAAAACTCTGGGAGATGTAGGTTGCTAGAATGTATGCTCCAAAAAGGGCCAAAGGTCAGAGCTACGTGGTAAGACCTCAAAAGATAAGGATTTTTGCAGGTGTGTTCATAATTTCACAATGAGGAACCTCGCCGAAGGATGGAGCCACGTGGCAAGAATCCAGGACTTCGGGACTCCGGGAATGTTTCAGACATGGATAGGAAGGATGAAGGGCCGAAGACCCGATGATCACGAGGGCATGGGGAAAATCCCATGTAACCGCCTCTCTGGCAACCATGTCATCACTAAGGGATGAAAACCATGGTCAAGTCTGTGCCAGGTGGAATGGTACGAAAGAAGTGAACCCACGTGGGTGCCACATGGGCTTCGACCAATGACGCCTGAAGAGATTCATAAGGAAATAATTTCTAATCTAGAGCTCGGATTTGAGTATGGAAATAGTTGTTGGGAAGCTCTTGACGAGCATAAGGTGATGGAGATATCGAGAAGATGATTTGAGACGAAGAAGGAAAGAGAAATTTTGATGCCCCATCCCTCAAAAAAGTACTTAAGGGGTTGGGTGTGTTATAGTATATATAACATCTATCACTCAGTTGCACAAAAATGATCATGAATAAATCACATAGTTACATGAACAATTCATAAATAGATTACACATTTTACACAATATGTTTACAATGAGTGCATGTATGCACATTCCAAATATAGTTTACATGCATGTGCATGTGAGCACATGAGGGAATTTGTTGGCATGTTTCCAACACAAAGAAGCTAGTTCCTACCTCATTGAATAATTCAAAGTTTATTGTGAAGCCAAATGTGATGCAGGATACCTATTTAGAGGATAGATAACATACGTAAACAAATCTTGTACATCAGGTGGGGGAGGAATTCACAATCCATCTATCAATCACTCCACATTTTGTACCTACAAATTAGCTTCCTAAATTTTAAATTCAATTTCAAAGGACGAGATGGAGGCAAAATCTTAATGCATTGCATTTCCTAATTTGTTATGTATAACATATTTGGGAGATTAGAAGCAACGTCGGTGTCATATTCCATATTTTAGATAAGTCGTTCCTATGCCTAAACATTAACCTGGCCTACTTCAACATCACACTCAATGTCAAACCTTTCACTTCTCCTCTTCCTAATATTGTAGTAGTTGGTGTTTCTTTGGCTTCTTCATTTGAAATCGTCGAGCAATCTCGTTGATCACCAACTTGTTTTCTTCCCATCCGAGGAAACTAATAACTCTTCTACCTATGAATTTTAATATACATTGGTATACCCAAATTGAATTCATCACATCTCAAGTTTACATGATTCTTGCAATCAATGTCAAAGCACTAATCAATGTTATGTGGATGGCCTGACTGATGTGCATTCTTGTCATGCACTTGGCTTGTGTAATTTTCCACCTTATCAGATCTGGTATAAGATTTTGAATAAACTTTAGTAAATCCACTGCAATTGAGTGTGAATGACTAGCAATCCATGCATTCATTCTAGAAGATGTTGTGGATGACAGAATAGTCAATCATGATATCATTCTCATTTTCATTAATCACGATCTAGACAGGGTTTGCATTTTTACCTTTCAATGAGTCAACCACATCCACAAGAGTAGGGATGGTGGTAGTAAAACCAAGAGCATTATTGGTAGAGCCAGGTGCTTCATGATGTGGCAATGTAATCCACCAGTATATTAACTGATCGCATCTTCATGATTTTGTAGTCTTATAAGAATGATCTTGCCCTCGCATACTCATAGATGTAAATTCCTAAGAGAAGCTATTATTTATGTGAGTACAAGTAATCCACAACTAAGAATAAGAAATTAGTTGGTTTTTCATAGGGTTCGGATCAATTGGAATATTTTTCTCCTTTACTTATTTATACTTTAAATCAAGTACATCGTGAACACAAAAGTGCTAATTTTCTCTAGTGGTGACTGCATTAAAGATGTTATTAACTATCTGCAAGTACTCTTCAGGCATGCCTTCCAACTGCTTGGCTAAGTGAACCGATGTATAAGCATCATGAGAATGCACAGACACTGAACATGTATTGCTTGTATGGTGGGATGTATATTAGATTCTTTGTTGTTGTTTCTGCTGGCTTCGATAGAGGAGGGGAGCCTATGTTTCAAGTTTGGATTCTTCTTGATGCAAGATTTACAATAATTCTAGATGTCGTTGTCCATACATCCAAGAAAATGGGTAGAAATTTGAAACCACCTGCAGTCATCAATAAAAATCATTTCCAAAATCAATAACAGGAAGAGATGGGATACATGTGAACAAATTGCTAGTAGAGAAATCAAAGAATGGACGAGTAGAGAGGTGTAGTAATGGGAATATCATAAACATGTTACCAACAATGGTGTGTAAGTGTATGATTAATTTCTCTTTTTGAGGTGAAATTGTATCGTGTTAAAGGCCATATAGTAAGTAGTTAATCCATATCAGCCTACAGCTCTTTCTACATCTTCGTAGACCTCTATACACATTCATGGAAATATTATAAAGTAGAATTTTGTAATTTATTATGTATTTTATTTATCATAATGACATAACAATGTAAGAGAGATTAAATCAGACCTTCAGAAATTGAAGCTCAAAATAAAAACATTTTTCAAGATATCATAATAACACTTGGATAAATCTTTGAGATAAATAAGATAATGAAATTATTATTTTTTATTTTTATGAGAGGTATAGCCCCCGGTGGAATGTTCGGTCACACAAAGGACCTGCAACAATAATCAAAATTACCAAATATTCAAAGTGCATTATTATTTTATAGTACAATCCTAGTGAAGGAAGATGGTGTGTGCCCATATTTATGTTTCCTTATAAGGCTACTAGTGTAAAAAGCTGAAAAACCAATACCTATTGTATTTGCATAAATCCATCTCAAGGGATAAACGCTTGCATTTTGATAGATTCATATAATTTATGTTACTAGGTAGCTATGCAAAATCAAGCCACAGAGCTAGTAGAGCTCCTCACCTGCAGTGAACCAGCTCCACAGAGCTAGAGTGTCCCTAGACTACAGCGCAACATGGCCATAGAGCTAAATAAACAAAGTGTTAATTAATCAAACTTTATCAAATTCATAATAAAATATATTGTAACGTTTTCTCTACAATCACTACAAGCCTACCACGTCAAAATCTATTTGTATACATAAGAAAAGGTTAAATGCATGAGCCTATGAAAAATCATGCCAACTGTCAATGAAATGAAAAATGGTGAGCACGTGGACGATGGGTTCGCTTATGGTGAGCACCTGGAGGACTCTCACTTAACACCTTATTCATTTGACTTACACTTAGCCTATTGAAGTGAATGCTTGATTCCCATTTATCATCATTCATTGCATAGAGAAGAGGGATGCATGAGATCGCATTAAATGAACTGTAATGTCTGGTCCATTGTGTGGGAGAGTGAAGGGAAAATATGGTACATCGCATCTTTCGGTTCCAGTCTCATTCGTGCCTCTCTCTTACCCGAAAAATAGAGGTTCATCCTTCACAAACATTTCCTGATAATGCACGAGAAAAAGTTGAGGATGAATTGCATCATTTATTTGATACATACAAAGAGGTACATGATGAGTTACTTGCATTTGATCGTATGATTTGTCTCGAAATTTTAATAAAAGAAAAAGTTGCAGAATGAAAACCATTGCATCAGCTAGAAACTATGACCTTAGGTATTGAGAGAAAAGATAGTGGTGATATAAGAGGTTGCATAGGTTTTAGAATCCTATGTTTTACCTTGCATTGGATCCTTCACAGAACATCTCATTCTCCTTGGTGATCACTTACAGTTGTGTCCTTCTATTGCAGAGTATGAGTTAGCCACCAAACACAAATTGGAGATAGCCCTCTTTGAGCGATTGATTAGTGGAGGGACCGAGCATGTTACTCTAAAATGAAAAGAAGAATGAGGCCTTCAATTTCAAGATTAATATTTGATATCTATACTTCCTTGCAGGACCATTTTAGCATCATTGAGTATGAAAACACCAAAGGAATTAGAAAATATGTTTTTTTCTTAGATCATAAAGCCATGGAGTCTGAAGCAAGTGATTCCAACAAAAAAGTTAATTCTAAGGAAGCGTGACTTACTATGGAAATTTGTGTTTATCTTCTTGAACAAGGATATAAGAACAACGACATTACAATTCTAACAATGTATACAACAACCTTTAGCTTTCTTCCTCTGCATCTTGATGCTTCTGGAATATAACACATGTTTGGATGTCCAACTTGGAAAATAAAATCCAATACAACCCGTAAAGGTCTAATGAATTTATGAATTTTCTTGTGTAGTTTCTCCCAGAGACACAGTGTCGACATTTATCTTCAATTTCTTGCTTTTTCCAAAATATTTCTCGACAAAAGAAGTTTCCTTGTACTTAACAACTCACCTCCTTTTATTTACATCTCCTTATCCCTATCCTTTGGGAGGAGTTTCTTCCAGAGTAAAAGAACAAATTACTTGTTCGATGATTTGGATTCTTTCCTGCACAGAGACAAATCTTCATAGATCATGCACATTGTTAGAGTACAAAAAAAACCCACTCTAACATAATTATTCAAATTGTTTTCAAAATCAGCACCAAATTACCAAACCTTCTATGAATAATGGCACCGAGAATAAATGGGATCACACTTATATGTTAATAGTTAGGGTTAACAATAGAACAGAAGGGGCCAATATCTAGTTTCCTCCGACCCATTCTTGAGAGTGGAATAAGTTTGAGTAGGGATATGCCTTGAGAGTGAAAGAATCAGGAAAGTAGACAACCCAAATCTCCTTATCCACAGTGGAAAGAATCTTGATGATGACAGCATGCCACCACTACTCGATGTCACAAGCTTCTACTGTGTCCCCAATTGAGAAATGGTGAGGAAATTGTCTGTAGGTTGGAATGGGTCTCACATGACTGTACAGGCACACCTCCTCGTCCTCCACCAACAACTTTCCATCATCAATCACAAACTTATCATATTGTATCTTGCAACGCTGACCATTTTTTATAACAACAAAGATAAATCCTTGGAACCAAGCCCTACCATATCTATCCTCATTGTTGCACACTTCAACTCTCATTCCTTCCCTCAAATCCATTCCACCACCTTACCTTATTTTCTTCTCCTACAATAGTTCCAAAGTAAAGAATAGAAAGTACCTTAAACAATTTCAAGCCCATCGATTTTTTTCTCTCGCCACCACAAAATAAAATATATTTCACCATTCCACAGAGAATAATTGCATGTTATACACACCCACAAGATACTAGCGGGAAGGAAGCACTTGGCTTTGGATCACCACGAGCTTCCAACTGATGAGATTGCCCCCACACTATTATTGGATTGATCATTCATGGAAGATACAATAGAGGATCCCACAGAAGCAAAGGTAGTTGACCGAGAATTCACCAAACAATGGAGAGTATAAACTAGCAATGCAGAGGCTAATGTGCAATAAGAGGGGAGTCCCATAGGCTTGGGAAGAAAAACAAGATACATGTGCATGATAGTGTTCAAAGAGACCTGAATGACCATCTTTGTTACAAGTATAATCAGAATGAAAAAACAGATGCCCCTTGAGTTTGTTTTGTGGATAACTATCAACGAGAAGAATGCAATATTATCATATTATCTCTAGTTAGGAGCAATAAAATGCTCGGAATCAGAGGGTCAAGAGGAAATATTGGTTTTCTCAAGGTGTCAAACAGGGTCGGTGTGGCATTGTCGAGGGAAAATATAGGGCTCTACATCTTTGACAATGCAAAACTCCTAAGCTCTCAAAGCACTATGTGGGAGTCAAAAATTCAGATATTGGGGAGTTCCAATTCCATTGGCCTTGCAATAACGCTGGATTGCCAAAATCATCCACAAACAGAGACAAGGGTATCGGAAGCTGAATATTTTAGACAAGTAGAGGATGGAGGCTATAGAAAACCTTGCGAATATCAATTAAAATGCGGCCATTTTTTCCCAAGGAGCCTCGAATAAAACTACAGAGCTAGATGCTACTTATGTTTTCCAAGGAACGCTCATGAACTTGAGGATCTATGCATAAATTTCCATGAAAGTGACATAAGTCTATATGTCACACTACCCTTCCTGGCATGTAGGTTGGACTTATATGATTTGGAATTAACTATATTGCAGGATCTTCTTAGAGAGGACCACGTCGATTTATTCATGCATCGATGCAAATCATCTTCCGTATCACTCTGCAAATATAAGATGGACAGGTGAGAAATTATGAAACTTATGAATATTTGGACATAATTGTTGTTTAAAACTTCTTTTATATTGTGTGTGCATGAGATAAGGTAGCATTTGTTGTCTCATTGTGGAATCTCATAGGTTTTTGTGGTGCTATGTGATAATAAGGGATATTATGAGTTCCCTACAAGGAAAACTTACCATGGGTAGCTCCAACCTTGAGTTACTATATTGCAAGTCACTTGCAGATTTGATGAAATCCATAGCTTAATCAAGCACTGAAGAATCTATCAGCAAGCTCCTCTCGGGGAACAATGGCATCTCCACAAAGGTAGGTTTCACTCCTTTTGTTGTTCGCCTCCAGTTTGGTATAATCCTCTTGTTCTTCTTTAGGTTTCATTGTCGTTTCATTTCCCTTAGCAAGCAATTTGGTATTATATTCGTGTTCTTGTTTTGGTTTCATTTCCTTTTAGGTTATAGCATTAACACTGGTAGGAGGAGGAGGATAAGATTTCGAGGAGATGCATAGAGCATCGAATGCACAATCGCGCAGAGCATCTTTGCATTGTTAGTACCACCTTTACATTGCCCACTCCTCAATTTTTTCCTTTTAAATATTTTTTAAAACCTGACAAATAGCTAGAAAAGTGGACACATACAAGGGAAATAAAGTCAAATCAACATGATTTAAGTCAATGATAAACTGAACTTACAAATTTAGAAATTTAAAAAAATAAAATTGTTTTTATAAAAAAATTGGAATAATGGGAACTAATAATAAACCCTGCAAAAAACTTTACAAAATGCACCAAGTAATGGTGCAAAAAGCACCAGTTAATAGGCGGTCAATGATAGTTTACCGCAGCCCAAAAGCTATAGTCCCTAGCCGGTGACAGGGACTAATAAAAGGTTTGTGCCAAAATACTTTAAACGAAACTAAAATTAATATTAATAGAAATTTATGAATTATATTAGGTTAATTTTACCTAAACGTTTGCATCTCCATATGCGACTATGAAATCAAACTAAATTAAAACCAGTTCGCACAAAATATTTGGTAAGATACTTGGAACCAATATTTCTATTCTGAACCCTT
>JASDQU010173362.1:12007-24007 GCA_032191745.1 Picea mariana | reverse complement strand
ACCCTTAACATGGTTGGATTTTTTGTCCCCGCAGGTTTCGAACCGGTGACTTTAACATCACGGAGTGGCTTAACAACACACTCCGTCACCGACTGTCCTACACCTCAGGGACTTCTCTACTTGCATATTGATTTCATGCTTAGTTTAGAAATTTTTGAAAAAATGTCAATTTTTTTTTTAGCTTAGTTGGTTTCGATTATGATCATATGAGAACACAAATGAGTAGGACATCCTGCACTTGAAAGTTTGATGTTTGCTTATAGGCACAATTCTTCCAAGAGATGTTGTGGTTCTCATGCACTCTACGAAGAGCACATATCCCCAAGTAGGAGCTAGATGTTATCCCCATTTTGTGGATAACTAAGGAGATTATGTCTCGAGGCCCTCAACTTGCAGATATGGAGTGTCAAGAGACTACATGACCAGTAGTACCCTTTTTCACAGATGGAAATCCCTCTCACCACCACAGATGGTTACAAATTTCCAAATGGAATCCACCACGTCAACTAGCTTCCAGAAGGCAGTGGGCCTTGCTCCATGAGGTACAAGTCAGTATTATGGTGAGAATCATTTCAACATTTAATCCAATTGAGTATGTTGTATCTTAGATTGATCTATATTTCATGATATATGCTTGGACATTATCTCTTTTTCCTTTATTCACCTTGGTGGTTGACATTGTGCCCTAGTAAGTAGTCTTCCTTGAGAATGAGTTTTCTACTAGGAACTCCCTTAATGAGTCATTGTACCATTCCCGACCATACTTACCATTTTCCATCATTATTCCCCTCCATTTCCTTATCTCTTTGGATTTTAGGGTGTATTGACCAAAGAAGGGGTTGTCCCTCATTATATGGGAAGAAGGGGATAAAGGCCCAGAGGGATTGATGTTGGGTAAAAAGATAAAAGCCTTGTATAAACCATCCAGATGCTTCACCCAGGGATCACCCAAGAAAGTAGTGAAACACTTATCTTTGAATAAAGAGGACCCACAATATAGTAAATAATGCTTAAAAGGTTAGTTGAAGGATAGGAGGTCTCATCACGAGTTGACCTATCATGTCCATGAATATCTAGTGGTATGAGATTGCCATCATCTAGTCACCAAACCAAGGCAATGGCTCTCAATTGCATGGATGAGATAAAGTGGGTCTCATCACGAGCCAACCTTCTCATTTCCACTAGGTGTTTTTGGGTGACATTTCCATCATTTGGTCACCACGCCAGGGAAATTACCTTCAACCTCCCCTTATGCTACATTGAAAGAAAATACAAAGAAATAAAGATAAAAGGAAATTGTTGGGCTTGGAAAAAGTGCATTGCGGATGAAGGTGCCACACACCCTCTACAAAGGAACCCATGAATGAGACACTATGACCCCTTATATTTCATGAGCCCTATTCCCATTAATTCTTGACCCCAACCACATCATCCACTTTACATGGCTTAGAGAGGGATCTCTTGGAGAATTTCCTTGACCTAGGGAAAGATCTACCTAATAGAACACCTTGTCAACCCTCCCATATTCAAGCTTGACAAGTTGCACAGTGTCTTTGAGAAATTAATTGTTTGATATAGTGATATTTGATGCACATGATTAGGTGGATCATTTATTGATTGGATTCACATATCATGATGTTATGACTTGAGATCCTTGGAGAGTGTGCTCATTTGTCTTTGTAGGACCTAGTTAGTGGACAATTTTGGGAGAAAAAGCATAGTTGTGGCTTCCATGGGGCTACAAGACCATAGGTTGGATGCCAAGGGCCTGCATGCCAGATGAGAAAGATCAAAATTGGAAGGACTTGAAGATCACTTGGATGACATAGCCTAATCCCCACATGCTAAATGTTTTTCCTAGAAGAGGGAAAATGTCACTCCTTATAGAGGCATGACGTCACCTAGGGGGTTAGGGCTTGGTGGTGAGGTGCCACTCATTGACACATGGACGTTTTGAGGAGACGAGGGTCTTCACTATGATGCAATTGTTTATATTCTTGACATGTGGCCTTTGGAGGCCTACCCATGCTTCTCCAACACCAACGACTTCTTCTAAGTGGAAAAACGTGCCCTAAAGGGGAGATGTCCATGCAAAATTAGGGTTTATTTGTAAAAAAGTGAAACTTTAAATGAATTATTTAATATTAATTTATTGAAGGGGGCGATATTAGGGTTGTTTACCCCTAGTCTTGTGGTTTACCCCTTAATTTGTGGACAATTCACCTGAATGGCATTTTGTATAAATAAGAGATCATAAGATCTCATTTTAACATAACTCTCCCTCATTGTGAGAAGTATTGGTTTGAAATTTTTGCTACACTTGGCTCTATTTGTCTCTTGTGAACTTTTTTATGGATATCTTGATGAATGGTTGATGAAGGAGTGAGGTTCTAGCCTTGTATGAATGTTTTCTATCTTTTATGGGGGATTATCTTAGCATCTTTCTTGATTTTGGTATGGTCTTTTACTCTTATGCTATCATTTTGTTTTTCAAGTCAAGGATTTTTGTGCTAGGAGCTAGATGGGAAGTATAAGGGAATACACCCCCACCATAGTCTTCATCATTTTATGCTTCATGTTATTGGTTAAACAAGGTTTTCTAAGAGAAGTATAAGGGCATACACCCTCTTAGCTTAAACCCTAGCTCGAAAAACTTTCCTTGGGAAGTAAAAGGGATTACACCCCCAAGGAGGTAGCTTCTCTAGCTCTTTCTTTTATTTGACTCCAGTAACCCAATAGTAAAGGCACTATTCATATATTTTTTTCATTGGAGATATAAAATCATTTCCTTGAGAAACATGATTTTTTTCATCTTTTGAAAGATCTCTTGCTTGGAGTTGGTTTGCCTCATTGAGAGTATTATTCCCCTATTAAGGCATCTCCTCTCTCCCACTACTTTACTTGTTGTTACAAACCCTAACCTACAACCATTAGGGCTGATCTAACTTATATAAACTACTAACCATAACTCCTAAACTAACCCTAGGCTAGCTCCTAAATTTTGCACACTAACTCTATTAATTAGGGCACATCTTTTGGGCTAATTGTTGGAATATTTTGATGGCGTAATTTGATGATATAAGTGACTGAAATATACAACCATAAGGCTTCTTTTTTCTGTAGAAATATACATGTGACACGAACTTGTTTTTTCATCTTCAAAGTGCCATTTTTTCATCCTATATTCATTGCTAATCTTGATGTTGATTTTCTTAACTAGTTTAGATTCTTGCATGCTGATTTAGATGCTTTATTTACTGATAATAAATTGTCATCTATTGCTGCAAATTAGGGACATCAAGATTAAATTGCTTATCCATACTGGCATATATCATTGTGTTATCATATAAGGTTTTCAGGGGTCGCAGGACCAATAAAGTCCTTTGTTGCACAGGAAACGTCCAAGCACAGGACTCAAAGGCAGTCTATTTTGGGCTGAAAAACAAGCAGTAGGCGAGTTCAGTTTTCAACGATGGAAATCCCAGGAGTAGTTCAGGTCGACAACTCTCAAGCTTTCAGAATTTCAAAGTTGCACTAGGTTTAGCGACCAAGAAGAAGCCCTAGAGTTGCAGATCAAGTGTCACGTGTCCTCCTCAAATCAAACAATCATAATTTACTTCGGGACTTCGAGACTTTTGCCTTTTAGGACTTCCCCTCTCATTTTCCTCCGGAGTACTTTCTTCCCGGAGTGCACGTATCTCTTCCATGCATCCTTCTAGATCGGATGGTCATGATTTACTTTGGGAGTTTCAGCTTCTCCTCTCTCGACTTCCTCCGAAGTGATTTTGCCCGAAGTTATAGATCAAGTGCCATGCATCCTTGTCCATCAGATAATCATGATTTACTTCGGGAGTTCGGGCTTTGGAATTTTTGGCTTCTCCTCTCCTGATTTCTTCCGAAGTACTTTTTCCCGAAGTTACACTTCAAATTCCACACGTACTTCTCCATCGGATGTTCATGATTTATTTCGGGAGTTTGGTCTTCAGGAGTTTTGACTTCTCCACTCTCAATTTCCTCCAAAGTACTTTCCTCCCATAGTTTCAAATCTTTCTTCATATGTCCCTCTAGATGATGGCCACATGGGATTCATTTCATGCCACCACGTCACTTCGGGCCCGTATTAATCCAGGAGTTATACAATATCTATATGCAGACCACCCCTTGACTCTGAAGTGTCAAAGACACTTGGCACTCATCAGTTCCGACGCGTGGTGCTCATCTATTAGAGACACATGGCATCCATCTAACGCTAACACATGGCACTCATTTCAATCATTTTTGGACAGGTCTTTAGCCTATTTTCGAGTGACACATGTCACCCCTCCATCCAAGACATGTCAGCATAGCGACATCAGGTCGCCACATCAGTTGCGGGAGATCATCCTCTAGGAAGTGTTCTTGTTCAAGCACCAATATTAACGCCAACTCCATGCATAGTTTTAATGGATCCTAGAATCGGTGGGGGTACAAACTTCATCGGTGGCACTAAATTTAGCAGGTGCACCCAGATCACAGATCGCGATGAGATCAATGACCACATTTCATTGCGGGGACACGACATGTCCAAACAATAAAATTCTTGAGCGGTACCATAATTGAAACCATGGTATGGAGAAAGAGCTATGTGGCGGAAGGTGGTGGATTGCGGGATCAAAAGTGATGTGGGTCCAAACCTCCTTCGACGACCCCACAATCACATGCTTATAAAATGAAAAATTTGAGAGCAGCACGTGGCCGCCCCCTAGGCATTAAGCCTCATTGTGATCCCGAGAAAAAAAATAGTTAATGAAAAAGGAGCGGTGGTTGAAACCTTGACTCACTCCATAAATAGAAGGCATGGAGGGTCTGTCCATGGAGACAGAACTGTCAAACCAAGGTACCAACATGATGGTTTCTTCTTCTAGGCCCATACTGAGGAAGCACACACAATCTGACAGAAGGATGCACAAACAAAATATTTGAATGGGATGGAAAGATCACACATATAGATCAGTTCAATATTTTGTTAAGGTCGTCAACTGGTTGAGCAGATCTCCCTATTTTGTAATATTTTGATAACATGGTTTTTCTCTAGTTTGGTATGAGACTTGAGACTTTCGCATTAATAGAATTCAGTTTCTTTCATCATCTTATTTAATCTGTGCCGAAACACTCGTGCATGGAGGAGCTAGATGAGGGTTGTAGTTGTATTGTAATGTAGGTTTAATTATAATGTTGTTGTGACCAATTTTAGTATAGTCTTTGTTACCTTGTTTTTTCTTATATTGAAATGCTTGTGCATGGAGGATCCAGACGAGTTGTTGTGGTCGCATAGTAATGGAGGTTTGATTATCATGCTAATGTGATATATTTCAGTGTCTGAAACTCGAGTTCAAGAGTGCTCGTGTGCCTGAGTTTTTCTTCACCAAGCTACTTGAAGGTCGGATGCCCATGGCAGACTTTTCCACCTTTATCACTTAGTCTTCCTCCTACTCACCTTTAAACTAAAACCAATGACTAAAGTTAACGAGGACCTCATTTCCCTATGCATTGCTTGACCAGTTTCTGTGTTAAAACATTATGTATTGAATTTTTTCCATTTGACCTCCACTCATAAAACCTGCCTCCACAAACATTCTGATGGGTATCGGGCTTATCCTCTTGCAGTTTGAGGGTGACTCTCAGTGCTAACATTAATGGTGCCACTGCCGGGGATGAACATGAAGATATCTTCCCTAGGAGAACGACAACAAAGAGATCTAGTTTTAGATGGTGAACTAAAGCTAAACACATTATTCAGACTGCGTCATTCACTTGGAGACTCCACTCCATGAAGGAAGAAATTGTTGGTGAATTCACTGATACATGATACAATAGAAATGGAAGCTATCTTAGTTCAGAGGTTTGCACCTTTAAAATTTTCAGCTATTCTTGGTTTTCCTAATCTTGTGCCTTCTTTCCTAGAATGCGCATACTTTCTTCCCATATTCTGTGGAGATGAAGGAGATTATCCTGCACAACATCTTGTAAATTTTCATCAGTGCATAGATCAATTAGATATCTATCATGAATATTCTCTCATGAAAATGTTTGTATACTCATTAAATGGCAATGCTCAAAGATGGTATAGGTCACTTGCTATTGCCAACATATCTTCTTTGAAGGAATTTCATGCAGCTTTCAACAAGTATTGTAAGAGGTATTATTCTTCTGACAAAATTATTGAAGAATGTTGTGAAAGGTTCAAGTCTGATATTCATCAGACAATAAAGTGTTCCTTGTGTGATGAGTCTTGTGAAGATTTGATTGAAAGAGAAAGTAAGGATAGAAGTGAGTATTTTGAAAATATGGATGAAAACTTTTCTCTTTCTATTTCCCGAGAAGAAGGCCTTTAATATATGATTGATGATAGTACTAATGATTGCATAGCCATAGATGCATTATATTTTTCCCTTGATGCCCCTATTGTCTTAGATTTAAAAGAAGAAATAGTTGTAGAAGAGGATTTTGCTCTATTCCTTCAAGAGGTTTCCCATGATGTATTTTCACCTGTGATTGAAGAGAAGAATAAAGAGATTTCTCATTTGTTTTTGCAAGATAAAAGAGTTTTGGGCTCACCTATCTTTGATGAGTATTCAGACGAAGAAGAGCAGATCCCTACATCACATTTTGTTGACTTGGGGAGCAACTTGTCTATGTATGACAACTATGAATCGGATTTCGATGTGGATATGAGGGAATTTCAATACCATACTATAGAGCCTTTTCCTTTATACATTAAGGTGTGGAAATCAGCCATCCTGGGTCCACAAAAGACATTGAGCAACCATCTTTGCAAATCAACAAACCTGCATTCACTATGCTTAAACCTGGATCTACAGACAACATATGATTAACAATGAAATTAGTCCGCAACCATGTTCAGATTTGAATGTAGCTGAAAGTGGCAACTTTCATGGGAAAGAGAATATATTGAGGATATTTGATCTTCATTTGGAACAATACCAGGCCGAGGTATTACCTTATGGTTTTCATGATCCGTTTTTTGATTATATGGAGTCTTTGAGCAGTTCAAGTGTCAAGTTGTTTTTGTCAAATAAAGGTTGGTTCTGTTGTCCTTTCGAAATGCATTTTTGTATGTCATGGGTCCTTTCATTCATCTTTTCCAGATCAATAATTTCATTTGTTAAACAATTACTTGTATGGCTTCATTGGAAGCATGATTTTACCTGATCTAGAGGAAGCAGTTGATTAGAGTAGGAGTGTGCATAAATAAGCTCGGCATCTGAGCATTTGTTTTCAGTTTTCAATAAATAAGCAGAGTTGCTCCCAGTATATCAAGATATTAATTAAGTATCAGAGCTTGAAGGTCTACAAAGGATTGGTTGCACATGCCAGATGACTTCACAACCCAATAACTAAGGCACTGGAACTACTTGTTCATGGCATCTCACAGGAAGCATGCCATCCCCTGTGGAGCTAATGTTATCACATAAGGTTGTCAGGGGTCGCAAGACGAACAAATTCCTTTGTTGCACAGGAAACGTCCAAGCCCAGGACTCAAAGACAATCTATTTTGGGCTGAAAAATAAGCAACAAGCGGGTTCAGTTTTCAACATCGAAAATCCTAGGAGAAGTTTGGGTTGACGACTCTCGAGCTTTCAGAATGTCAAATTTGCACGAGGTTTAGCGACTAGGCAGAAGCCACGAAGTTGAAAAATCAAGCGCCACGTGTTCTCCTCAGATCGGACGGTCATAATTTACTTCAGGACTTGGAGACTTTTTCCTTTCGGGACTTCCCCTCTCATTTTCCTCCAGAGTACTTTCTTCCTAGAGTGCGCAAATCTCTGCCATGCATCCTTCCAGATCGGACGGTCATGATTTACTTCAGGATTTTGGGCATCGGGAGTTTCGTCTTCTCCTCTCCCGATTTCCTCTGAAGTGATTTTGCCTGAAGTTACAAATCAAGTTCCACACATCCTTCTCCATCAGACGATCATGATTTACTTCGGGAGTTTGGGCTTTGAGAGTTTCGGCTTCTCCTCTCCCAATTTCCTCTGAAGTAATTTTTCCTGAAGTTATAGATCAAACTCCACGCGTCCTTCTCCATCAGAAGGCCATGATTTACTTCAGGAGTTCGGGCTTTGAGAGTTTCAAATTCTCCACTCTTGATTTCCTCTGAAGTACTTTCTTCCCATATTTTCAGATATTTCGCCATCTGTCCCTCTGGATGATGGCTACATGGCATTCATTTCAATCCACCACATCACTTTGGGAGAAAATTATGCTCTAACAAACCCTCCCCCAAGCCCAACTTAGGTGAAAATATGCACAAATTGAATCCCGACCAAAATGATGCCATGTTAGGTACCCAAGTACAATAAAAATTCCTCGTAAAGTGAGGAAAGAGGGAAAACCTTGTGGGACCCCCCCTCCCAATAAAAAGGAGGATGATGTAGAGTATACTATGCATTCTCCTTTGAAGTCTCCACCAATCCCAAGTGTGCTCGCAAGTGTCTGAACTTTTACTCGATGAAGGACTTGGTGAAGATGTTTGCAACCTATGTTGTCGATGGACAATATAGTAGAGAAATGTCCCTATCATGAATAATCCCTCTAAGGCAGTGCATGTGAATCTCTATGTGTTTGGTCCTCTGTATTTGAAATGGATCTATGGATACCTATATAACACTTTTATTGACACATCATATGACAGTCAAACGGTGAAACGAGATACCAAACTCTGTATGAATATGCTACAAGAAAATGGCTTGGGTTGCTTCATTCACTACACCTTTGTACTCAACCTCTGTGGATGATAAAGCAACAAGGGATTGCTTCTTTCTTGACCAACAAATAGGACATGAGCCAAAACTAAAAACATAAATGGAGGTGGACTTAAGATCTGTGCCATCTCTAGTACAATCAGAATCTGTATAGCAAACAAGACCCAATGCACAATTTCTATTGCATAATGAATACCAAAAATAGGAATACCCTTAACATACCTAAGAATCATCTTGGAAGCTTTCTAGTGTAGCTCATGAGGCTCCTGCATGTACTTGGAAACTACCCCCACCACATAGGAGATGTCGGGTCTATAGTGGGTGAGATACAATAAACTCCCAACCAATTGTATGTATTTGGTATTGTTTACCAAAGGTGTGGTAGCACCATCCACAAGATTAACTATGGAAAGAGAGGGTGATGTACCTAATTTTCAATCTTTCATATTGTTATCTCCTCAAATAAATCAAGTGAGATTTTTTATTTTAGGTGATAGGATGTCTTTTAAAAAGGTATTTTTAAAATTTTTTAAAGCTCATTTCTCAAATCTTTATGCATGTAATAAAGTTTAAATAAACATTTGTTTAGTTTTTATTTGATCTAATTCAAATCTCAGGTTTCGGTGGCTTAGGCGAACATTTTGATTGTTCATTAGCCACCGAAAGCCTTAGCTTTCGGTAGCTTAAACAAAGGAATCCAGGTCTATTTTAGCCACCGAAATCGCAAAAGAGGGGAAAGAGTCAGCATATCCTATCACATGTTTCAACCGTCGGGTTCAACATTTTATGACTACAATAAGTTGCCGAAAAGACAGGAGAATGAACCGTTCACGACCGGAAGTTGATGTCTCTGTGGTATAAGCCAATCTTTTCAGATCATTAATCCATATGCTTACATACCCTCCATTATTACAGTTATCGACCATGACTGCTGCAAATCACCAACCATTCTACCGCATCCCTTGTAATCAGTGCTGCGTTCTAAAGCTCACCCCAGTTTTCTCATTTCTATCACAGCCGAGACGACTTTCGCCAACTCTACATTGTGTAACTCTCCCCCGAAATCTTCTTTAATCACAGGTGTGTGGAAACATTGTGGCAAATGAAGAAAGGAACGTCAACCTTGAGAAAAGAGCTCAACGACATCAGTTACTTGAAATCACACCAGGAGGTATGTCAAATGTTCAGGGATGCAGGGTGTTATAATTTTTGCAAAAAATTACAGAGTTCTCATCAGCAGGCGGAAGAGGCCTTTGCCCTCAATTTCAATGGAAAGAAATCAATCATAGGCCGGGATGAATTCGAGATAGATGAAGCCCTCATAGTTGAAGTGACAGAGCTTCCCATGATCGGAGAGAAATGGTTTAAAACTACTGTTACTAAGAATGTTGAATTCATGACTTATTTGAAACCAGAACACAGGGGTTTGATATGGAAGAAAGACATTCCTATGTCTTTCCTTGAAGAGAAATGGCAGAAATTATTAAAAGCCATAATGGTTTATGTAACTTGTGAAGGATGATACATAAGAGTGAGGATTTACCATTTTAAACTTATGAATCATTTGACTGGTAGAAACCCACTCAATCTGTCCTATTTTCTCCACAGAAATTTATCCAAAATGGCTCATCAAGTCAAGGCCAAGCCTAATCAAGTTGTAGGTAGATTATCCCACCAAAGTCTGATCAAACTTTTGGTTTGCAAGTTGTTGCAAAGAAGAGGCAAAGAGTGTAATTACTTCTTGTTCTATAATGATTTCCAGACTGAGGTTCAACCAGAAGGCAAAAAGAGTCATCATTCCAAGAAGCCTTCCACTCCCAAAAGTGGAAAGAGGAGGAGGAGAGCTATCTCTCTAGCCCCAGTTAATCAACCCTCTCCTTCCTCTAAGCTTGACAAAACTAAGAAGAAATTAAATTTCAACATCGAAAAAGAAAAGGCCAAAGAATCCACAATGAACAAAAACATTCTTAATCTTCCTTACACAGACTCGGAGGATGAAGAGCACCAGATTGAAACAGGGCACAAGGATTCAGTTACAACAGGGCATGAAAATTATGTTTTTGTGGATATATACATAGCAAGTTATGAGGACCTTCCATCACCTACACCTCAAAAAGAACAAGAACCACAAATTGCAGATGCCTCATCTACAAGGATGATTTTAAGGATGGAAATTTATTTTAAAATCTAGAAACCTTGGCGAATCTTACTAATCCTGCATATGCCAAATATAAATGTTTGGCGATATTTTTGTAAAAATATTCAAATTTCTAAGGATTTTATATAGTTTTTATAAAATTTCGGCGATTTTTAAGGTAAAATAATTTTATCCTATAGAAATTGGGCGAATAATTTTTAAAATAGCGAATCTCGTTTTTGGAAAAACCATGGAAAATTAGCCCATGAGCGAAATTTAGCCCCTAAAATCATCCATGCTCATCTAGCAAACAAGTGAAGCAGAGTAAATCAAAGGAAATCAAGAAGCTTAAGAGGAAGTTAGCTGAGAAATAAGTGCTAGAAAGGGTAATAAAAACCAGGTATGAAACCCTGTCAAAAAAATTTGCAGAAAGCAACTCATCCTTGGATATATTATCCCATGAAAGCATAAAGGAGAAGAAAAAGAAGGACAAGATTATAAAAGACTACAATAGCTTATGGAGAGTATCTCAGGGCTTGAAGAAAAAGGTCAGGGCTTTGAGGAAACAAGCTATGTCTTCAAAACACCAGGCTCAGACACATGCTTCTCTTAAGACCCTAGTAGAGGTGGCAGTTCAGTGCAATGAACCAGAGGCAGCCAGTAACCCTACAATTTTTGAGCAAGATGCAGAAGCCTAAAAAGATCTATCCTAAGGCATTTTTGAGCTAAGACAAGGGTATTTTTGAAATTTTGATAATCTCAGGTTTCGATGGCTTAGGCGAACATATCGATTGTTCATTAGCCATCGAAATCAAAGATTTCGGTCACTAATTGGTTCGAATTCTATCTACTCTAGCTACCGAAAGCACTAATAAGGAAGAAAGTTAATGTTTTTGCACAGGTCCAAGTTTTCCTTGTCCAAAAGCCTCAGAAATGGTTCCAATCGATGGAAGATAATTAATGACATCCTTATCAAGAGTATGTTTTGGTTTTGGAGGTTCTCTACAAGACAGAAAGGTAAAAATGGTTAGTTATTTTCAAGGATATAAGGTTGTTTGACTGTCAACAGGTGTCATGTTCGACTCCTCCCATATAACA
>JASDQU010173360.1:7170-20867 GCA_032191745.1 Picea mariana | reverse complement strand
CTATGCTCTGATACCAACTTGATCTAAAAATGAAGAAGACTTGTATTCTTGAAAATATTTGCAAGTTAAAATTTTATGTGTTAAAATGAAAATGGATCAACTTTGCAACACAACTTTAATAGGATTTAATCATTCAAGATGCATATAAACAGCAACAAAATCAGTGAATAGAAAACACATAACACAACAAATGATAAAGGAGTTCACCCCTCTCTTGGGCTACATCTCCTGGTCCAGCTTCCAATGGATCATTTGTATTATTCGATCAAATTTCTAAAAAGTGTGTTTTACAATGCTCAAAATGCCAAATAGAATGCTCCAATGGCTTCAGAACGTCCAAAAACCCCTAGCTGGGCTTTTTCGGCACCTTGTTTGGCCAAAAATTGAAGAAGATAGGCTTCCTGGAAGTCCCCCCTTCAAACTTGTTGTCTTTGCATCTACAAAACACACCCTTGTTGGCTCAACCTAGCCCACACACATATTTAAGCGTAAAAACTTAGCACCGGGCACAACCACGCGAACCGTGCAAACTGTAGGATGGTTATGGGCGCACCTAGACCCTAACCGTCAAGGGCAAGGCCATATGACCCATGTGACTGTGCATTTAAAAACAAGGGCCAAGAGTTTACATAACTGTTTGAACCGAATTTAAATCCAAACCAAATGCATACCCGCGCGTGCATCACAATATAACAATGGTCATATGGCAACAAATATGTGACCACGGGCTATATTAAAAGAGCTATGTTAAAACACATACACGCGCCCGTGGTCATATTACAACACATAAGACCGGGGTTTAGTTTTGAATGTGTGCGCAAAGGTTTAAACCGTGGCCATATTACAATATAACATAACCACGGCCTGGGGCTAGGCCCCAGCCTGACCCCCCGCCCAAACTTACAACATTTGAATTCAAATAAAATCTGCACCATATAGTGTTAAGAAACACTATGGTGGTGCATTGGTTGGTGGTCTTTGCTAAATCTTTGCACATGGGTGGAGGTCACGGGGTCGAATCCGGTGGACTCCAAATAAATTTTAAACCAATATATAGGGGACACATGGCGGCCATTGATTGGTCCACGTGTCGCCATTCCATTCGCTGCAAACAAGCCATGTCACCTACCAACTGTCCAAATAGCTGCCTGCCACGATTCATACAACCTGCCACATGTCGTACGACCTGCCACATCAACATCCGTATGGACTGTACATACTGTACAGTCAACACCCCTTTTTTTGCTTGTTTGTCATTTTGAACAAAATGCGATATCTCTCACTCCCGACATTCGTTTGAACCCAAATGAGTTGAGATGGGTTCGTAACGATGAGGCCTACGCTCTCGTTCGATTTGAAGCAATTCCGAGCACATTGAATTTTTGAGCAAAATTTGATCCCCTGATCACATGGCCAGTCAATGGGTTCAATCATCTTCTTCCCAATTCTTTGATCCGTCAGTTGCACACAAAAGGATTTCATTATACCAATTAAGTCATTGATCTGGGGCACACTTCCATTTGGATCCAAGAATGGAAGGATTCAGAGAAATGAAGATTGAGGGATGCTTTCTCAGATCAATGGGACAATTAGATAAGAGCACTCAAAGTATCTCATATTTGTATAATGGAAAGGGAAGATGAATTGGTTTGGCAACATGATCCTCATGGCATCTACACTCTGAAATTAGGATACACTCAGCTCAACATATATATGCAACAAAGGGAACCTTCATGGTGGTGGAGGGGCCTGTGGAAGTTAAAATGTCCCCTAAAAGCTCATATTTTTATCTGGTGTTTGATCGCCAATAAAATACTCACATGGGACATGATGAATTGAAGAAATTTGGAGGGTCCGAGATGGTGCTCATTATGCAAAGACAATGAGGAAACAATGACACATCTCTTCATTCTATGCCCCTTTGTCAGACAAATTTGGCAAGAGTGGTCTAAAGCATTGGTTCAAGAATGCATCTGGGAAGGTCAAATAGTTGAAGAGTCCCGACGATATCGGGTCTCAAAATACACATATCGAAGCATTAGGGCTCTATCATTGATCATCAATTGGGGAGCTTGGATAGCTAGGAATTCATCCATCTTCCAAGACAAGCCTTATCTTTCGGAAATTATAGTGGCATAGGGCCTTAACATCTTATCTCATTTTCCTAAGAAAAAATGGATACCCACAGTTCGAATCATTCAGGAAGAACAAGTGGACTTCTCCATGCCATGGGCCTTCTTTGATGGGTCCTCACAAAACAACAACCAACAGTGCGGAGGGGGAGCAGTGCTCCATTTATTTGATAACCACATATTTGAAATGGGATTGGGCCCTGGCACAAACAATTGTGTAGAGTTGATGGCACTAAAACTATTGTTACTTTTTGCGGGGAGGAAAGAAGTAAAATCCAGATCCATATTTTTGGAGACTTAATGATAGTCATAAACTGGACTAGAAAAATCACAGAAATGTCACAACCTTATGTTTCTTTCTTTACTTGATGAAGTTTTCAAAATTATGGACTCGTTTGATTCTTTCTCTTTGCGACATGTCTATAGAGAATGTAACATGAAGGCCGATGTGCTCTCTAAAGCAAGCTTACAACTGGATTTTGGGAAATCTTTGATCTCGGAAATCAATGATGGAACTCATTATGAGTTTTATCACAGGTCGTTTATTGATCCTCAAGTCCCCTCTGACACCTTCTTATATCTTTCGGTTTTTCTCTTGGCATCTTCTCAACATACTCTGATGTGTCTTACATCACACTATTTTCTAGCCCGTGGACATAGTCAGATTGTAAATCGTTTGGCTTGCAATTCTGGAGTGTCATGTTTTTGTAAATTTTCAGAGGATGTATGATCCTAGCTGATTTTTTGTTGTTGCTATATTTTTGGACAATAAAAGCCTTTGGAATCTCTTTGGAAAATGGTTGTTTATGAAAAACATCTTGTTGCTGCTATTTTTTGTGCCCCTTTCTAAGGGTTAAGCATATTTTTTCCTTTCATCCTTTGGAAAAAATACATGGTCACATGTATTCTGCATAATGTAAATTTTGTTTTTCTTTAAATAAAATAAAATTTATGTTTTTTTAAAGAAAAAATATATATACATTCAATAATAATACATTTTTAAAAATATATGCTTTAACTATATCCAATTTCATTTTCTTCAAAGATGTAGAGAAACAATCAATAATGTTAAATGGTTTACCTATAAATAAGAAGAAAATAAAAAATAAAATAAAAAACAAAAATTAAAATGATTTTTTATTAAAAAAAATAAAGAAACATTCACATCATTCATAATTATTCAAAATTTGATAATAATAATTAAATATTAAATATCAAACCTTAAATAATTATATTTTTAAATAATAAAATAATTACAAAAATAAAATAAAATCCATACTCTAAATCAACAATGTTGAAGTACCACCTTTTAACATGAAAATTATAACATTTATTTAAAAAAAAAAACTAAAAATAATAGAAATTAAAAGCTTGAACATGTTGGTTGGAATAACTTGATGAGTGAGATTCCCTTTGCCATTAAATAATAGACTAACATACATAAACTCGGTGCAATGTATTTCTATTTTACATTTTTAAGGCAATTGTAAGTATTGTGTATGTATGGTATAAGTTTTTGTTGTTTAAATTGTGTATGTATTGTATATGTTTTTGTTGTTTAAATTGTATTTTTGAATTTATACAAGGATTTAATGTGCATTCAAAGTTATTAAAATTTAAATATGTATATTTAAAAAAAATCGCTAGATGATTGCTAATACCCTACCCCCCTTTGGATTTGAACTTGTGATCTTTTAGGAGGAAATACATCTTCTTAACCATTAGTTCCACTCCAAATCCCCCTAAGCACAAACCACTCAGGATAAACCCAACACTTCCCCTTATTTCGAGGATGGTACCCATGATAACTAGATTTTTTAGAAAGACAATGATTTTTCGATAACGTGTTCATTTAATAGTTCAACATGTCACTTGTGGGAATTGAACCTGGGTAGGGGGAACACCCCTCAACATAAACCACTCAAGCTACACCTAATTGACAAAGTAGTGAAATATATTAATATTTCAATATAATAAAAAATATATATATATGTGACTAATACTTATATTATTAAATATTAATTTAAAAATATATAATATTTATAATAAATGATAATATTATATATTAGTCAAATATACAACAAAAAAATTGGTTTTATGTATTTTGAAAGAGAAAAAATTAAGATGATGATGATTAACTTTCACTAAAAAGTCTAAATAATCTCTTACCTTTCTTGAAGTAAGATAAACACATCTTGGTCTCAATGAGCATTAACCATCATCATCATAAACAAAATTTTGAAAAGTAAAAAAAACCAATTTACATATAAATAAAAATATTATACATGTAATACTTACCTATCAATATTGTTACAATACAAATATAAATATCTTTACAAATAATTTTGCATATTTATATTTCTATAAATTATGAATTCAAAATTATATTAATTTAAATAAAATTTAAAACAGTTTTAATACTTAATAAATTTGAAATTAAAATAAATATATATTATTTTATAAAAAATATTTTACATTAAAATATAAATTTTTAAATATTTTTATTATATTAATAAAATTTAAAAAACTCATTACGTTTATATTCTTTTAAAATAATTATAAGAATGCTCCGACATATACAATGTAGTTTTATTTCCTTTAATAAAAAATATTTTACATTAAAATATAAATTTTTAAATATGTTTATTATATCAATAAAATTTAAAAAATTCATAATATTTATATTCTTTCAAAATAATTATAAAAATGCTCTAGCATATACAAATATAGTTTAGAGCATATACAAATGTAGTTTTATTTCCTTTAAAGTAAGAATTTTTTTCATGAGAAAAAAAAATGAAAATATAAAAATATGTCATATTTTTTTTTTCATAAAAATAAAAAATTAATAAAAATATGAAAACAAAAGTTGAACTTTCTCATTAAACTAAAAGTCAAGTATTTCGCAATGTACTAAACATAACTACTAGATTAGTAATTGTTATACTTTTCATCATATACATGATTCTATGTGTTATTTGTGTTATTTGACGGCATAATAATGTCAAGTTTTGGTTAAATGAGAATAAAAGAAGAAGTTATTATGTAAAATAATGATGATATTAAAAATGTTATATAAGTTAAATTTAAGGAGAATATATGGTGTGATAAAGAATTAAAGGATAAAAGAAAATTAAGATATTATAAGGAGGTGATTAACCCTAACCTTGAAGATGGAAAATATCTCTATGTTTTGACTAGCTTAAAAAAGAGAATCAATATTGCTAAAATAAGAAGTAATTTCCATGAGTTGCATAGTGAAACTGGGTGTTTGGCAATCTCCAAAACATCATGGCAAGAAAGAATATGACACCTTTGTGACACCAAAAGGGTGACACCAAGAGGTTTGAAGATGAAAAGCTCTTTCTCCTAGAGTGCCTTGGTTATACCTAAATTAGATCCCAATTTCAAAATATTTGTAACAATATCCACCTTCCTAACCTTCGAAGTCATCAAAACTTTAGTGATCTTGGAACACTTCTCTTAATGCTTTTCAAGCATTGAAATAACATTTTAAAGAAATCAAAGTAATCTCTTACTTTTCTTAAGGTCGATAGACCAATCTTGGTCTTAGTAGACGTTAGCTATCATCATCATCATATTATTTTTTATAAAGAAAATTTAATATTTATAAAACGAATCATAAAATTAAAATTTATTTTTCTAAATTTATAAATATATTATTATTTTTTTTAAATCATTTATATTTAAGAGGATTAAAAAATCCAAGTAATCTCTTATCTTTTAAAAATCACATAAACCAATCTTAATTATGCTAATTATCATCATCATCTTATTTTTATTATAAAAAATTAATATTTATAAAAAATTAATAAATTAAAATATATTTTTCTAAATTTATAATTATATTAAATTTTTTAAATCATTTATATTTAATTTTATTGGAAATCGTCCTGATTTATATTAATTAAAAAAAAATCATATTTTAGTATCTCTTGTGATTCCTGGAGAAAGATAGAGCAAATACAAAAGAATTTTATAACCTATAATCTCAAAATTAAAGGAAATACACACTATCACATCCTCCTCTTAGAAAGAAGTCTCTCTCCCATTGAGAGAACGGTTATGACTAGATATCTAATGTATAAGAACAAGTTAAACAACATGGAAGACAATAGGCTTCCTAAAATTGCTTCAAAATCGTGTCGTAACCACCATCGACTCAAGCGAAGATGGCATAAAGATGCCAGTCTTGGCTAAACTATTGGGGAATCATGGAAGACACCATTTTGCAGAATAAATATACTATTAAAAATATCATCAAATCAAAATTTAAAGAGAAAATGTGGTGTGATAAAGAGTTAGAGGAAAAATAAAAATTAAGATATTATAAGGATGTAATCAACCCTAATCTAGAAGATCAAAATTATCTATCTATTTTGATGGGTGTAAAGAAAAAAATAAGCAGTGTTAAGATAAGAACAAATTCTCACGACCTCCATAGTGAAACTGGGCATTGGTCAATTACTAAAACGCCATGGGATGAAAGAGTATGTCACCTTCGTGACTCAAAGAAGGTTGAAGATTAAAAACACTCTCTCTTAGATTGTCTAGCCTATACCGAGATTAGATCTCATTTTCAAAATATTTGTCACACTACCAACCTTCCTAACCTCTTAACTCAACAAAATTATGGTGATGTTGGAAAGCTTCTCTTAATGCTTTTGGAGCACAGAAACAAAATTCTAAAAAATCACAAGTAATCACTTACCCTCTTAAGATCTAATAGACCAATTCGGTTTTAGTGGACATTAATCATCATCATCATCAAATACATATAAAATCAAATTACAATTTTCACACTCTATTATATTTTACTAAATATATTTTTAAATTAAATAATTAATACAAATAAATTTTAAAGATAAAAAACTTTTCGAGATTCAACATCTCTCCATACTCATATATTGAATCCCAATCTAATATTTTATAAATATCCATTTTCTTAAATATTTATTAAAATTAAGAATTAAATTTATTTAACATACTTTGATAGTTAAGACTAGTTTCACATCTTAAAACGTTCACTTGTATTCTTATTACTTTGCATCTCTTAATATTTTTTTTCTCCTTTTTCCTCTAAAATATCTCTTTGGGAAGATATTGAAACTATGAATTAGGTTTACTATCCATGCTTTGATATTTGGGATTAATTGAGGCCTTAATGATGTTTACTTGTAATCTTATTACTAAAATTTCGAGCAAAAAATTTCTCATTATATTAAATATAATAGTGTGCACAAAGTCATATTTGGGATTAATTGAGGCGTTAATAATGTTTACTTGTAATCTTATTACTAAAATTTCAAGCAGAAAATTTCTCATTATATTAAATATAATAGTGTGCACAAAGTCATATTTGGGATTAATTGAGGCATTAATAATGTTTACTTATAATCTTATTACTAAAATTTCGAGCAGAAAATTTATCAGTATATTAAATATAATAGTGTGCACAAATTCAAAACTTGACCAGGAATTAACATGGAGTTCCAAACTATTTAGTGATAATAAAATATCAACTCCTTTTCACAAGTGGATATACAAAAAAAACTTGAAAACATAAAAACTTTTTCCTCTGGCAGATTATAGACTGGTAGGTAACAATAAGAGTCATCTCCATAAGCTTAAGACAACACTGGAAGACTCCAAAAATCAAAAATATTTGTAATAAGCTAAAAAAGGTGCAGAAAAAGAGAAGGACCCTCATGTCCTTCTATCCATTTGTTGTACATAATCTTCCCTTATGGAATCTGGAGAGCCTTTTTGGATAATGCATCAGCTTCCCGATTATGTTCCCGGTAATGTGAGTGAACCTGATTGTCCTGAAAGAAGTTGCTAATTCCTTAATTTTGTCCTTCTAGCCCACTAAAGAGATGACTTGTAAGTTTCCCCTGCAATTCATCCAATCAATAACTATTTTTGAGTCTCCATAGACCTGCAGGTCTTCTATATCTAGACGAGTATTCAAGATTAAGGTCGCCCAAACACCAAGAATTTCAACCCTTGTATTTGTACCAGGGCCACAGTTGAGGTCCATTTGTAGATAGTATTGTCTGTTGAATTTATATCTCCACCTGCCCCACTCTGTAAACCATTTTCTTGAGTTGCACCATCAAACCATCCGACTATAGGTAGAACATGACATGGAATCTTAAAAATTATGTGACAGCTCACTTTCCAAGTACCATATTGACTATTCAATTTCCCCAAAGACTGAAAGACAACCAACTGGATAGATGGGGTGTCATTATCAAATATTTTCTTATTTCTTTCCAACCAAATAAACCAACAAACCAAGGAGGGAAGAGTGCTAAAATTTCGCTCATTTTTAAGCCAACTGTAAAAAAAAGTAATTAGATTATTACCTTCCCAAACAGTTTTTAAATTTAGACCACTTTTGATCTTCTGCCAAACTTGTTGTGTAAAGTTATAGTTAACCAACAGATGCAAGAATGTCTCTAAGTCCTTAGAACATAAATGAAAAATACTTGGTCCTTCCCAACTTTTTTTTTGTAGATTATCCCAAGTTAAGATCTTATTTTCCACAGCTAGCCAAGTGTACAATCTAATTTTTAAGGCAATTTCCCAGGTCCACATATTCCTCCTCCAACCTCCAATCAGATGTTGCCAAATTTTTTTTGCTAGAGCTCTATAAACATTTTTTACTATTAGAAAACCCGAGTTGTCTCCACCAATCCATGTTAATTCATCTTTTTTTTACTAAATTTGAATCCCTGTTCTAATTAAATCCCTACAAAAGAAATCCCATTCTAGAGCCAAATCACCCACACGTTTTAGTTCAATACTATCTTTCCACTGTGCAGTAATAAACCCCGTCCTGTTCAGACCTTTGGATTGATATAAATATCTTATATTTTTGTGCTTTAGGGAAGTCAAAAGATCTTGTGATATCAGTGAAGAGTTCCCCAAGCCCAGAATCTAGTATTTCCCAATTAATATTGACTGTCCATTACCGAGACTCCAACTTAACCAATGAGTGATAAGAGGAAGGAATTTTAGAATATTTTTCCAAGTTTGTGAAGCTAAGGAAAGACTAATAGTAGTCGTTCTGAACCAGGTAGGAACCGATAAATAAGGAATATATTTATCCTTGATAACCCTGTGCCAAATTCCATCATTCGTCAATACACACCGTAGAGAGTTTGTCACTAATGCTCTATTAAAAAGGTGAATATTCCTTATACCCAACCTCCAAAATTCTTTGGTCTAGCTAACAACTCCCAGCTACACAGGTGGAGATGTTATTTTGTACTACATCTCGACCAAAGTAAATTAAAAATCAATTGTCTAATCTTATTGAGCACATAAGATGGGATTGTCGCAAGAGCCATCCAATAAATTGGTTGGGATTCCAACACAGCTTTGATAAGGATGTAACATCCACCAAGGGATAACCACCTGTTACACCAATGTCCAATTCTTTTTTCAAACTTTGCTAAAATCCATCTCCAATCTTCGAACTTGTATTTCTCATCTTTTAAAAAATATCCCAGATATCTGATACCTTCAGCCATATAAACAAATTTATAGGAATAACCATCTTTAAAATTTTCCAACAACTCCCCTTGGAATCCCAAGTGATGAAAGATAGACTTTCTCATGTTTACTTTTAGTCCCAAGGCAGTGCATAAGAGATTTAAGAGATTGCTTATCTCCTTTCATTCATGTAAAGAAGCCTTGGTCATAATGAGAATATCGTCAACAAATAAGAGGTGGAGAATTTTCACAATCCTGGATACCTTCACCCCCATCACACTTCCCTCAGTCTGACCTTTCTTTAACAACAGACTGAGACTTTCCATAACTAAAATGAACAACAAAGGTGATAACGGACAACCTTGCCTTAGTCCTCTATTGCTCTAAAAAAAAGGGGGAAGTCTCTCCATTTATAAGAACAACAAAAGAGGAGTTGACTACACAACCCATAATCTATTTTGTAGAAGAGAGACTGAAACCTGTTGGAATAAGAATCAATCTTAAAAAATCCCAGTTTACACAGTCATAAGATTTATTTAAATCCATATTTAAGATTAAAGCCTTCAATTTTTCATTTTTATACTGTGCAGACATTCTTGTGTTGCCCCAATGGCATCCAATATCTGTTTGCCTTTCAAGAAACCCAGTTGTTCACACGACAGAGACCTCAAGAGAATTGGTTTAAGTCTATTAGAAATCACCTTTGCTATCATCTTATAACATAAGTTAAAAAGTGTTATGGGCCTGTAGTCACTGAAGGTCAAAGGTTTATTTTCTTTAGGAATCAAATCCAGAAAGGTTGAGTTTAGAGAGCTTGCCACCTTACCTCTCATCCTGGAGTCCTCCACTACTTCCAACAGATCATCTCCTACCAGGTCAAAAAAATGAGAGAATAACTCAATCATCCAAACATCATGTCCCGATATTTTATCTTTTGCAAAGAGCTTCAGAACTTCCCTAATTTACAATTTTGTACAAGGTCTATCAAGATTAAATGAGTCCTCCTCATGACAAAATGAGGAAAAAGACTCATAGTATAAACTTGATCGACTATGGAGGGTTGTTCACCAAGTTCAAACAAGCCTTAAAAATGTTTGGTGGCCTCTTTTTTGAGTGCCTCTTGCCCCTTGTGACTCTGCCCATCCTTGTCCAAAACATCCCAAATATGCTTATTATTCCTTCTAGCACTATCAAAGCTATGGAACAACCTTGTATTTTGATCACCACTTTTCAACCAAGTAGCTCTACTCCTTTGTCTCCAAAGTTCTTCATCATGAAGAAGTAGAATATTACACTCTTCCTCCAATCTCTTTATGCGGTAGTCTGTTAAATGGTCCCTCATCTCCCTCGATTTTGTCGAATAAGAGTCACATAGCTCCTCCTCTAGGGATTCTAGTCTTAAGATTTTTGCCTTTATCTGTAGCTTTACCCGAGATTTAATCCGAAGTTTTAACACTTTCGATTTCCACACAAATCTTTGGTGTGTGCATGTTTCAACCATAAAAACTTGATCAATCCATATTTCTTTCACTATAGAAGAGAACTCTTCCTCCACAAACCAGGACGAATTTAGCTTAAAAGGGTAGGCCATAGGATACTATAGTATTTCAAATTGTACAAGAACAACTGCATGGTCTGAGAAATATGAGTATTCCACCCAGGATATGTATCTGTCAGCTTCACTTAATAGATCCTCTGAGGCATAAATATGATCCAACTTTTTAGAAATGTTGTCGACCCCCACTCTACCATTCCTCCATGTGGAAACCAAAACATCCAGTAAGATGTCCACCAAATGATTTTCCTGGAACAAATATTTAAAAAATCCAGCTAGCGGGTCCAAGTGTGTCGAAGCTCCCCAAACCTCACTACATGGTCTGAGAAATATGAGTATTCCACCCAGGATATGTATCTGCTAGCTTCACTTAGTAGATCCTCTAAGGCATAAATACGATCCAACCTTTTAGAAATGTTGTTGACCCCCACTCTACCATTCCTCCATGTGGAAACCAAAACATCCAGTAAGATGTCCACCAAATGATTTTTCTGGAACAAATATTTAAAAAATCCAGCTAGCAGGTCCAAGTGTGTCGAAGCTCCCCAAACCTCAACCGCACTAGTTGTGAAGTTTAAATCCCCTACAACAATCAGGTTTTTATGAGCCAACAATCCTCTAAAAGCCACATGTTCCCAAAAAGATTTTCTCCTGTTACAAGGACCATAAACATTTAGCAGACTTATCTACTTGTTATTCTCCAAACAAGTGTCAGTAAGTAATATACCACTACAACAAATGTAGGGAGCTAGAACTAGTTTATTTGGGTCCCAAGTCACCAATAACCCAACAGGTTTTCCGACCGAGCTAACAACACAAGATAACCAATTGGAAAAAACTAAAGCATAAAAGACCTGTTTTTTTCTCATCAACTTGTGTTTCTTGTAAGAAAATTATTTACGTAAAATTCTACGCATGGAGGCCAATTTTAGGGTCCCCCCCCCCACCCCTATGAGATTTAAGGAGAAAAAAATCATGGTTTGGCTTTAGCAATGGATTTCATGCCTCTAAGCACCCCATTGTCAGATACACTAGAAGTAAGAGAGTCAATAACAGGAGGAAGGATAATATCTTTTTTACGCGCACTCCTAGTTTTTAAGGGGGGGGTATCAAAGCCTAAACCCTTTGACCAAGAGAATTCAAATTCTAGTCCCACACCTGGCTTATCTGTCTGCCCTGAAATTCCATAAGAACCCAATATTTGTATAACTTTCCTCCCCTGATAGAATGGGATAGGGAGAGGGGTGACAACCTCTCTGTACATAGGGACTAAAGTCTCCAAAATATCTCCCATGAAGCTCTCTCCTACTTTTGGTTCCCTAAAGACCGGAAAAATAAAACAGTCCCCCTCTGTCCCACTGGACATAACCCCATCCCCTAAAGGATCCTAAGCCTCCACCGATTTTAAACCCCTAGAAGTAGGAGAAATCCATACAGGGACTTCAAGGGTATCCTTAACCCCCCCAGGAGAGTGGGGCATTGTCACAACAAGAACAGAGGTCCTCCCCCTCACAGGAAATTGAGGACCAAGATCTGAAGTAGGAAAACCCTCCTAAACCGACTACGTATCAAAAGGAGTAGTGTGCACAAAACCAACGGCCATAGGAAAAGTAGAATCAAGTGTATCCCTTTCCTAGGCCGAAAGTGAAAAATAGAGGGAAGGACAGAGAGCTTTCAGCTTACTTGTTACTGTGTCTGAAAAAACTGGAAGTTTTGTCTCCTTAGGTACAATGGTGGATTCTTATCTCTCAAAGGAATCCACACCAAGTGACTCATATATGGTCGTCTTCCTGAGCATAGAGTCTTTGGATTCCTCATCCTCCGAAAAACCCTGACAATCATTTCTCAGATGGTCGGTTCTATGGAAAAAAAAGAGCACCGAAAAGGTATACCCATATAATCCAGTTTCTAGCAGTAGGTATGGCCTCACCATTGAATTTCTAAGGACTCCAGTAATCCTAAATGAATATCAACTTCGACTAGAATCTTACCCATCTGTCTTTCTGGTGCGTTCAGGACCTGGTCTTCCACTTTTATAAATCATCTAAGAATGTTGTCGATCGCTTCCAAGGCTTTCCCATTCCAAAGGTGTTGAAATTACTAAGACAACTGAGAGGGGGGGGGTGAATCAGTTGTTATTATGCTTAAGCAATTTTAATTCTATTAATACATTCTTAATCTTTCTTCAAGTGATCATCAACATTATACATCATAAGGACAATAAAAGTAATGAGCATCAGTCACACATAAGCTATACACAGAGACAGATTTTCATGAGGAAACCCATAAAGGAAGAAAACCTCTTCTTCTTCGAAATGATAGGAAATCTTTTAAGTTCTGTACATCATCTATAATTGAGCACCAACTCAATGTGAGGCTGCTACCTCTGTTTTACAAGCTACAACTTGTTTGAGAGCACCGACTCTCTTGTTTCTCTAGCACCCACTAGAAGGAAGCACCAACTCCCTTAATGTTTCAACACCAACTGG
>JASDQU010173357.1:1927-19369 GCA_032191745.1 Picea mariana | reverse complement strand
AAGATTGATTAAGTTTCTAGTGTGAGGACCATGGCATCCTCCATTTCAGTTAGGGTCGAAGATAGGCTCAAAGTAGCTACCAACTTTAATGTGTGGAAGTTCCGTATAACAAATATCTTGCAAGAGCATGATCATGAACAGTATGTTACCATAGTGGTGGAGGAACCAAGGAATAATGCATGAAGAATGGCTTTCAGGAATATTCAAGCAGAGGCCAAGTGAATCATCTTTGGCTCAGTCAAAGATAGTATAATGCCTGCAATGACTTCATTGATGACTGCCAAGGACTATATGGATACCTTGGTGAATAGGTATGAGAAATAGGCTCCAAGTTAGAAGAGTACACTTAAGCACAAGATCAAGTATTTGAAGATGGAGAAAGGTGAATCGGTGGCATATTTCTGTTCCAGGATAGCCCAGATCAGAGATCGACTTTTGGTCACAGAGGTGACAGTGGACGATGATGATTTAGTGCAGACCATTTTTGACGGTCTTCCTTCTTCATGGGAGAACTTCTTATCTAGTGTAAGTGGGAGAGATATTCATCCCATGTTTGAGAGGTTATGGCATGATTTCCTCTAGGAGGAGAGTCACACAGCTACCATGAGTGAGCCAACGAAAGAAGAGCACTCAACTTTAGCATGAAGATTCAAGGGAAAGAAGAAAGGCACTTTCCAGAAAGGCTCTCAATGGAAGCCAAACATCAAAGAGCAGGTCAAGCTTGGGGATGAAAAATGTTACAAGATAGAGGGAGTAGGATCTATCTACTTCAGATTGGAATCTGGGGCTAGACTTCATGTTGATAAAGTATTATATGTTCAAGGGCTCAAGAAGAATCCACTATCAGTTGCAACCCTTGAGGACAAGGGATATTGGGTGATCTTCAAGGACATGAAAGGCACTACTATGGGCTAAAGGTAGCCACTTAAGTACAACAAAATCCATTGGAACTCATAGTGGAAGGTTGTACATCGTGTCAGGACAGTCAGTTCAAGCATTGGCTCATGATGCGACTAGATCCAACTAGTTTGAGATCCAACTAGTTGTGGCATAAAAGACTTGGACATATTCATTACAAAGCTCTTCGAGAACTACAGAACATGGTATGTGACATGCCCTCTATTTCTCTAGTAAAAATGAAATTTGTAAGGGATGCATGTTAGTTAAAAATATAAAGAAAGCATTTCCTAGTAGTGACAACAGATCTCAAAGCATCTTAGATCCGATTCATTCTAATGTATGTGGTCCCATGTCATCTCCCTCACTCAGTGGTTGTTTGTATTATGTCATTTTTATTGATGATTACTCAAGAAAATGTTGGATATATTTTCTTAAAGCTAAAAGTGATACATTTAATAAATTCAAAGAATATAAATCCTTTATTGAAAAGAAGAAAGGGAAACACATCATAATCCTTAGAACAGACAATGGAGGAGAGTTTGAATCTCTTTAGTTTGAGGATTTCTGCAAGTCAGTAGGAATCAAGAGACAGTTGACCATGCCATATAACCCTCATCAAAATGGTGTTGTTGAAAGGAAAAATAGGACTATTTGTAAGGCAACGAAAGCAATGATGTTTGACTAGGATCTCCCAAATTCTTTATGGGCAGAAGCTACCTCCACTGCCGTGTATATTCAGAACAGGTGTTCACATGCTATTTTGAAGGACAAGACTCCTGAAGAAGTCTTCTCAGGAATCAAACTTGAAGTAGGGCATCTAAGGATATTTGGATGTCCTGTGTATATTCATGTCCCTAAGGAAAAGAGGACAAAGATGGAACCCTCAGGAAAGAAAGGGGTTTTTGTGGGGTATAGTGAGAACTCCAAAGATTACAGGATTTATGTATTAGGTCAGAGGAAAATAGAGGTAAGCATAGATGTTACTTTCCATGAGGAAGCCGCATTTAAGAAATCCAGAGAGCTTCAGCAAGATTTAGAAGCAATTTAGCCAACTTCACCCTCTTCTGAAAATGAAGAGTCAGATGATCAGAGGGAGGAACCTCATGAAGGGCCAAGTAATGAGCCCCTAGAACCCACTAAAGTGTTAGAAAGAACTCTTGAATAACCTCCAACCAAAAGGAAGCTAGGGTGGCTTAAAGAAATAGTGCAAGAAGCAGTAAGGATAGTTGCTCCCAAAGGAACTTTCAGGGAAAGGAAGAGGCCTCATAGGTTTGGAGGCTATGTTGCACTAATGAGTAGAATTAGTGATGCCAAAACTTCTTCATTTGAAGAAGAATATAAATTACAAGTACGGAAGGATGCCATGCTTGAGGAATACAAATTTATTATAAAAAACAATGTTTGGGACATTCTGCCAAGGCCAAAAGACAAATCAGTGGTTTCTTCCAAATGGATCTATAAGATAAAACATCCAGCTGACAGAAGTTTGGAAAAGTTCAAAGAAATATTTTTAGCGAGAGGCTTCACTCAAAAAGAAGGAATCGACTACGAAAAGACTTTTTCTCCTGTAGCCAGGTATACCTCCATTCGAGCTATTATTTCTTTAGCTTCTGTACTTGGTTGGAAACTACATCAGATGGATGTAAAAACAACATTCTTAAATGGAAAGATTGARCAAGAGGTCTTTGTGGAACAACTGTATGGTTTTATACTGCATAACAAAGGCAATCATGTATGCAAGCTAAGGAAGGCCTTGTATGGTCTTAAGCAAGCTCCCAGAGTTTGGTATGACAAGATTGATGGCTTTCTTAAAATCCTGGGCTTTCAGAAAAGTGATGCTGATGCAAATCTATACTTCAAGGTAAGAGGTAACCAACCTGTTATACTAATCACATATGTTGATGATCTCTTTCTAAAAGGAAATGAAGGGTTAATATCCTGGTGTAAGAGGGAGCTAACCTCATAATTTGAGATGAAAGACTTAGGGTTGATGCCTTACTTCCTAGGATTGGAAGTGTGGAAAAGACAGGGAGAGATATTTCTGGCACAAGGAAAATACACAGTGGATGTACGAAAGAGGTTTGGTATGATGGATTGCAAATCCCTGTCTATTCTGATGGTTACCAACCTGAAGAAGCTGCATGATTCTAATACAGGTTCATATTTGGTGGATCTCACCATGTATAGGCAACTGATTGGATCATTGATGTACATGATCCACACTAGGCTAGATATATGCTATGCAATGATTGTAATGAGTCAGTTCATGACTGAACCAAGAAAGAGACATTGGGTGGCAGCAAAGCACATATTGAAATATCTCAGAGGGACCATTACTTATGGTCTGAGATATACATCCAGTGGTGGTTAATTTCTGCATAGGTATGCAGATGCTGACTAGAAAGGAAGCCCAGTGGATCGGAAGAGTACTTCCATATACTGCTTCAGTTTAGGATCCTCTATGATACTTGGTCAAGCCGAAAGTAGGGATCCATTGCATAGAGTATAACAGAGGCTGAGTACATTGCAGCAAGTGATGCTAGCAAGGAAGTAGTATGGCTCAGAAAATTGGTTTATGGGTTGTTTGGTGATAAGATCGAGATGACAGTGGCTCACTGTGATAATCAAAGTTGCATAAAATTGACAGAGAACCCAATATTTCATGACAGGTCAAAACATATTGACATGAGGTACCACTACATCTGAGACTTGGTCCAGAGAAAAACTATAAAGTTACAATACATAGCCACGAGTGAGCAGGTAGCTGATATCTTGACCAAGACTTTGACCTCAAGACAGTTTGTGTAGCTGAGAGGCAATCTCAGTGTGGCTGAGAATGACTCCCTCGCTGAGAGGGAGTGTTAAATTGGGTAGCATGGATAGTCATTCTCCAATGAGAGGCCATATGGGCCACCCTGAGGCTAGCCAGGGAGATTTTGAGAATCAACCAGTCTTGTGAGGTATTGACAAAAGACAGGGGGAGCGGGCAACCTCTATGAGTCAAACCATAAGTTAGGATGAACGAGATGCTATGTGAGTCTAATGCAAAAGTCAAGGGGAATGTACAACCTCTGTGAGCATAGACCGTCTAGAGAAAAATCCAGGGGGAACGTACAATCTCTGTGAGCATAGACAGACTAGTGCAAAAGTAAAGGGGAACATACAACCTCTATGAGCCTAGTCAAACCTTGTGAGCCATGAGAAAAAGTCAAGGTATCTAGAAAAAGTTAGTTTGAATGTAAAATTCCTATGAGCTAGAAACAAACGATATTCCTAATATTGCAAATGATGTAATTGTATTGATCTAGTGCGTTGGAACGTGTAAACATTATCCACCATGAAGATAATTTTGAATTGCCTTGTCAAGAGTTGTAACTAAAGTCTTGAGTCTAGTTCTATGTTAGAACTAAAGTGTAATGATGAGTTGCAACTAAAGTCTTGAGTCTATCTCTATTTTGGTAATGTTGAGTTGCAACTAAAGTCTTGAGTCTAGAACTAAAGTGTAATGTTGAGTTGCAACTAAAGTCTTGAGTCTAGAACTAAAGTGTAATGTTGAGTTGCAACTAAAGTTTTAAGTCTAGTTATAAGTTCGAACTAAAGCATGTCAATCTCAAGTCTAGTTCTAAGTTCAAACTAAAGTATGAAGCTGAGTTATGACTAATGCATGCAATCAGGTTACTATTTCAAGCTTCTCCTCTTCCCCTCTTCAACATATTTAAGAAGAGGTCGAACCCTCTCCTCAACACAGTTTCGCCACACAGTTTTTCACCACAATTTTGAAACAGAGTTTTCATATGTAGGTTGAGGGTGAAGTAATAGAGGAGCACATCAGTGATAAAGAGGAAGCATATCAAAGGTGTATTTCAGAAAGGTCTTGTAAGTCTTTGTCAGGTCAGATTCATCTTGGCAAGCTCTTTGAGAGAAGTACATTCATGGTGGATATTTGTAAGAGATCTTACATTATTAATGCAATAAAGGAATATTGTTTGCAGGGGTTTTTCTCCCTGTACAGGGTATATGTGTTGTTGATATGCATGTTTACTTATCTACATAATTATTTCTATTCAATTATGATTTGAAATTGTTAAAGTGTATTAAGATGGAATCAAATTATTGAAGAAAAGAAAATAATTAATCCGCATAAGAAATCAAGCTCATAATTTAACAATTAAGACAATGCACATGATTATCATATCAAGGAGTGTGCCTAGTTTCTAAAATAACATAGCACGTAGTTTAATGCATGTAGTGTTAACCTGTGGAAGTGTGTAGGAATGGCACTCTAAAAGAGAAAACAACTGAAGTTTACAGTGCACATTGGTATAAGCGTGCAAAAAGCAACGCACTAATAGAAGATCCTTATAGGATGGCGTGCATTGGATTAGTCCACAGATTTTGGAGACCAGTGAAATTTTGTATATATATTTCATGATGTAACACACACTTGTGTAAGGGCGTGAGGGTGGTGCACTACAGAAAGAGTGCATGCAACCCATAATTTCCACGTGCACCAGTTTTAGTGCATGATCTGTATATTTTGAGGCTGGTGACCTTGGATGCAAAAGATCTGTACCTCTGTACTGAGATTGTAAATGTAACCACATGATAATATAATCAAAATACATCCTTGTGGAAGACCGACCACGTAAAAGAGAATGGTGGGATTAAAATCCACTAGATGAGGTTAAAGGGGCTTAAACCCAAAAAGGAATATTATATTAATATTTCTTTAAAAATCATAAAGTAAGGATATATTATTATATCCTAAGTCCTAAGGAGGGGAAAAGTGGTTGAAGGAAGCTCTCAACATGACAAGTGTCAAGTTGGGAACATGTTGTGGACTGAAGGAAGTTCTCAATATGACATGTGTCAATTTGGGAACATGCAGTCAAATAGTTTGGGACTTAGTCCATTTAGGTATTTTTTTGGGGAGAGGTGATCCATTCGATGATTGAGGGGTGATCGATCTCGAAGGAATCTAATTGTTCTATCATTGCGTTGATTGTTCTATGATAGAACTATTTAGTGATTAAACCCGATTTTTGCGGTCATAATCCTGACTTTTACTGGGATGGGTAATTATACTGATTACTGTCACAGATACCTGTACACGACTTAGCTTGGAGAGATAGACTGAAGAGGTGGGATGTCAGGACCATGGAAAATTTGATTCTCTCCAGGTGAGAGAATTGTTGGGAATTATTTCCTAAGGTGCCAAACTACAGCGATGGGGCTCTGAGACTTCATGTTCGACCCATTGTTGAAGCCCTGTAAGGGAATTTGGGAAGTCAAAGGACTGTTGAGAAGAGAAGGGGCACACCTCCTTGGGTGGGACATGCATGTGAGGAATGAGAGACTGTAGGATGTCAGTGTGAATTAGAATCTATGATAGAGTTTTCTTTATTTGAGTCATTCGTGACTAAGTTACCTGTTATTGAGTTCCTATTGAGTGAGATACTTTAGTCCGGTTGGGAACCCTTACCCAAGTGGAGTTTAGCCCCAGCTCAGGGGTGAACCACTGTTGAGATTTATGAATGGTGTGTTCTAAAGCTGGGAAGAATGTGTAATGTATGTACGCAATTGGTATCATTTTTTCAAAGATAAGTGCCAATTTGTGTGTTTAATCATATTTTGCAATAATTATTATATATTGGATTTCATGGGTTTATGATTTTTATGGCGTTTATGCTACATGTATATTTCTATTATGAATATGTATGTAAGAGTGTATTGCAAAGTGTAGTTTTATGTTTAATTAGTAATAGAGTTGTATCAGAGCAATTTATGTTGAATTATTGGAAAATTGGTATCAGAGCATGAAAGTTTAATTGACATTTCCTAGTGGTTCGCTGGGGGTGTTACAAATTGGTATTAGAGCCTAGTTTTCAACACTGAACCTGGATGGGATGAGTTAACATCATCCCAAAGGGTATTCTCGCAAAGAATTGAAGTTGAGAGTGGCTGAATTTTTAGTTACAATGCATCCATGAAGGAAATAGGAAGCGCTTGAGTGAAAGGGTAAAAGCCCCAATTTATGTGGCTAAATCCATGAAGAATTTGAGGAAATTTGGTTAAGTAAAGAGATATTCCTTATTTTTATTCATGTTTAAGGAAATTCAGACAGAAAACAGTTGAATTTGAAGTTACAAATATGCTAAGACAGATTGGGTGGAATTGTTTAATAAGATTCACAATTCGTGAAGGAATTTGGAAAAACAAATTTGCACCAAAAATGTCAACCAATGGCACACACAAGAATTTGTTGTTGTAGAATTCAAATTTTGATGTAGTGAAGTGAAATTGAAAAAAATTCATAGTTTCATAAAGTCCATGGTGGAAATTGGGAAATCATTGAGAAAAAGCCCGAATTTCTGCATCAAAATCTATGAAAAATCAGTTAAGTGTCAGGAATGTTGTGCGCACTAAGTAGTAATGATGCACAAAAGATCAAGATGCATAGAAGTGTGCATTAAAATTGGGAAATGCATATGGAATGGTAAAGTGGAAAAATAATGTTGCACAGGTGTGTACACTAAACATTTTCATTTCACATAAAAGAAGAATATACATGATATGTACACTTAGTTTTGGCACTGTGTCATGTTTAACTGGTGACATATGTCGAATAGAGGTGCATGGTAATGTGTGTCAAAGATTGGCATTGAGGGTTGAAGATTTTATGGTGAATGAATAATAGTGTGATGCACAAGATATGCACTTGGAATATTGGCAGAACTCATTTTGAATTGTAGGTGCGCATGCAACATTGGTATGTTGTGCATGCATAATCACATAGCTCGAAGGTATAATTACTTGGGCGCATGATGAAAAAATTAAATCATGATGTGGTGTAGTGTAGTACGAGTAATGATGCACAACACAAAATTGGTGCTCATTAGAGGTTGGCATGCAATAGAAATGTATGCACACTCGATAATAGTTTGTGGTGCATATGCTAATTATGAAGTTATAATTGAGAAGTAGTGCACGTGAAATTGATTGGGAAGTTAATCTTCCCAGAAAATCAGAAAAAATAATTCTGATGTTGTATGAAAACAGAATTGTACATCATTTCATGATTTGTTAAATTGTTATCCTAACAAATTTTTTTGGCTGCACATTTTGTAGAATTAACAACATTATATCAGAGCAGGATCAACAAAAGTTTACAATCATTGAAGATGTGTAGGGAATTTACATCCATGAAGAGGAGATCAGAGGAATGTATGTCCATATGGGTAATGAAGGTACAAATTCAAATGGACATGGTGAAGGAAAGGAAGAAAGCATGAACTTGGTGGAAACTATAAATTTCTTTCCAAGGGATGTCTTGAGTCATAAAGTTGATAATGAGAGGCTTCTGAAAGCCAAAGAACTGAAGGAAGACTTTAACATCGAGTTGATGCAGATTTTGGCCAGAATTTAGGAGAAGATAGATAAGTATTATGAATCAAGAAGATCACGAAGCCATAAGTATCATGATAAGAGGGAAGGAATGGTGCACAACAGAAGTGATAGTAGGAAACACCACCACTCTCCAAGGAATTCTACAAGGAGAGAACATAGAAGTACAAGTCCATATATTTTCGAGAAGCAAAAGAAGAAATCTGGAGTGGATGAACTTCATGGAGAAATAAAAAAAATCAAGCCTCCTACCTTTGATGGTGAACACAAGATAGATGAGGATGTTGAGACATGGCTGCTGAATATGAGAAAGTATTTTCAATTTCATAATTACTCTTCACATGGAGAAGGTAGAATTTCTATTTATCAGCTCAAAGGAAAAGAATCAATGTGGTGGGATCAGTATGTGTAGGTATAACACATCGATAAGAAGAAGGTGACTTGGAGGGAATTCAAGAGGTATTTTCAAAGGAAATACTTGACTAATGGATACTATGAAAAGAAGATAAAGGAATTATTTGAACTCAAACTTGGGAGTATTACCATATATGAGTATGAAAGAAGGTTTTTAGAATTGATGAAATATGTTTCCTTCATCAAGGATGAGAAAGTTAAGATTCAAATATATTTGAGTGGGATGCCATTATTTATCTGTGAAAAAATATAATATGATGAACCCAAAACATTGGAGAAAACAATAATAAGAGATAAGTGCCTTTATGATCAGAAAAGAGGGAAATCATCTTACCAGAAAACTTGGTAAGATAAGAAGAAAAGAAATATGGAATAGAGGAAGAAGGGAACTAAGCCACCATTCTTCAAAAATAACTATCAGAAGTAGCTAGCTACTAAAGACTCCATAATGACAGAGACAATGGGGAAAAGGCTAAGGCAACAACCTATTCAATGTTGTGGTTGTAAAGGAGATCATATGTACAGAGATTTCCCTCACAGGAGTGAAAGAGTGAGGATTGTTCACAATGCGTAGCGAGATGAAACAGTGGAGAACACAAGAATAAGTGTACCTAAGTTTTATATATTATTGGACAACAAGAAAGATGAATTCCAGTTGCATATGATCGAAGTGGAAGGTAAGATTGATAACCAATCCATTTCCATTTTAATTGATTTGGGACATAGTCATAGTTATATATATCTTAAGATGGTGGAAATATTTTAATTACCAAGAAGTAAGCTTGGAAAACCCTGAATGATGTAGCTAGCCACATGAGCTAAAAGAAAAATTAATGAAATGGTTAAGGCATGTCCAATGAACATGAATGGACTGAACACCAGTGCATAGTTAAATATTATACCTTTAGGTTCCTATGACTACCTAATTGGTATGGATTGGTTGGACCAACACTATGTTGTTATAGACTATTATAATAAAGCATTTAATTGCTTGGATGAGGAAGCAAACTTAATGATAGTACAAGGGATTCCCATATTATTAACTGTCAGAGAAATATTAGCCTTGTAGCTGAAGAAGAGTTACAAGAAAGGGTGCTAAATATTTTCCCTGCAGATGGAAGAGACACCTAAATGTAAGGTGTTAATTGAAGGTTGCACAATCCTGAAATAATTTGAATATGTATTCAAGGAGATACCCAGATTTCCACCCAAAAGAGATATTGACTTCTCTATCAATTTGATTCCTGGAGTAGCTCCAGTTTCTAAGACTCCTTATAGGATGAGTACACCCAAACTAAAGGAACTGCATATGCAACTTGAAGATATTATGAAGAAAGGATATACACCCAAGTGTGTCACCTTGGGGTGCCCCAGTATTTTTTGTAAATAAAAATGATGGAACTTTGAGACTTTGTATTGATTTCGGGCAGTTGAAAAAAGTAACCGTGAAGAACAAGTATCCTTTATCAAGGATAGATGACCTCTTTGATCATCTGAAATATGCAAAACTATTCTCCAAGATTGATCTCAGGTCAGGCTAGCATTAGGTAAGAATAAAAGAAGAAGACATCAACAAGAATCCTTTCAAAACAAGGTATGACCATTATGAGTTCATAGTGGTTCCATTTGGGTTAGCGAATGCACTAGCTTCCTTCATGTGTCTCATGAATGATGTATTCAAGAATTACTTGGATACGTTTTTCATTGTCTTCTTGGATGAAATTTTGATATATTCTAAGTCTAAAAGAGAGCATGAGAAACACTTGAAGATGGTATTATAGGTATTGAGGGAGCATCAATTGTATGCCAAATTGAGCAAGTGCTCATTTTATCAGAGGTAAATTCATTACTTGGTCCATATAATTTCAGAGGAAGTAATAGTTGTGAATCTTGAAAAGATAAAGGCCATTGAGGGATGGCCAAAACCAAGGAATATCTCAGAAGTGATATCATTCATGGGCCTTGCAGGTTACTACAAGAGATTTATTGAAGGATTCTCAAAGATTGCAGATCCAATTACTTCGTTGTAGAAAAAGGATGTGAAGTTTGAGTCGACACAGGATTGTGAAAGAAGTTTTCAACACTTGAAGCATTTATTAACAAGTGCTCCAATACCGAGGATATTTTATCCAACATAAGACTTCATTGTATGCATTGATGCATGTAAAGAAGGACTAGGTGGAGTCCTTAGTCAAAATTGGTATGTAGTATGCTATGAATGAAGGAAATTGAAGGAGCATGAAAGACACTATGCAACAAATGATTTGGAGTTGGAAACCATAGTGCATGCCTTGAAAATGTGGAGGCACTACCTCATGGGAAAAATATCTGAGTTGATGACAGACCATAGTGGTCTGAAATACTTGTTTGGACAACCAACTCTTAATGCTAGGAAATGTAGCTGGTTAAATATCCTCAGTGAATATGACTTTGATATAAAACATATCAAAGGTAAAGAGAACAATGTGGTTGATGMACTCAACAAGAGAGTGCATGAGATGCATGCTACAACCATTAGCATGTACACATTAGACTTGAAGGATAGAAATCTAGAAGATTGAAAATCATATCAGAAATACATGGAGCTAAGGGAAAAACTTCAGCAAGGTAAATTACAAYAGAAATTTGAATATTATAAACTGGAAAGTGATGAAATTCTTAGATATARAGGAATAATTTATGTACCAAATTCTCAATAATTGAAGAATATGATATTAAGAGAAATGCATAATGTACCTTATGCTAGACACCTAGGTTACCAGAAAACTATTGCATCTGTCAAGAGCYGATATTATTGGTCAGGCATGAATAAAGGAATTGTTGAGTTTATTGCCAAGTTTTTGGCATGCCAAAAGGTTAAGGATGAGCATAGACATCCAACTGGTTTGCTACAACCATTTCCCATTCCCGAGTGGAAGTGAGAACTAGTAACTATGGATTTTATCACCAAATTACCAAGAAATAACAGGCAACATGATTCTATCATGGTAGTTGTGGACAAGCTTACCAAAGTTTCCCATTTTATTCCAGTAAAGATTACTCACAAGGAAACTAACATGGTTGATATTTATTTGAAGGAAATAGCTCAATTACATGGAATTCTCAAAAAAATTGTGTCTCATAGAGATCTAATGTTTACCTAAAATATTTGGAAAGGATTGTTCAAGAGATTTGGAACAAATATGCATTTTATCACAGCCTATCATCCAGATTCAGATGGGAAAACATAAATTTTGAATCAAGTAATAGAGGATATGCTAGGGATGTATGTCATGGATAAACCATCCAAATGGGAGGATTATCTACACTTGGTAGAGTTTTATTACAACAATGGGTACCAAGAATCCTTGAATATGAGTTCATTTGAGGCACTCTATGGTAGAAAATGAAACACACTAGTAAGCTAGGACAACCCAAGAGACCACACAATAGTTGGGTCAGAACTGCTCAGGGAAATGGAAGAAAAAATGGTAAAGATAAAGTAGAATTTATAGGCTACTCAAGACAGGTAGAAAAGTTATGATGATATGTGAAGAACTCAGAGGGAATTTAATGTCGGTGATCATGTGTTTCTGAAAGTAAATGCCAACAAAAGTTTCCCAAGATTGGGAAATTGCTCAAAGTTAGCAGCATGGTTTTGTGGGCCACTTGAAATCCTGGAAAGGATTGGGCATGTAGCATATATATGCTTTCCTTTCCTAAATAAATGCATATATATATTGTATTCCATGTATCATTACTTAAAAAGTATGTACTTGATACTAATCATGTCATTGATTGGAATGTGATTCAGGTGGATCAAGAAGGTGGGTTTCAAGTGCATCCGGTGTGCATATTGTATTGGGAGATCAAACAACTCCAGAATCAAGACATAGGGATAGTAAAGGTCCAATGGACGTGGTATGAACCTCATGATGAAACTTGGGAGCATGAAGATGCTATGCAGGCAGAGTACCCACATCTTTTTGAAAACTTTTGAAATTTTAACTATACACATGTATATACTGCACCAAGGACAGTGCATAAATAAGGGGGAGGGGATTGTAATACCCCTAGGTTGATCCCTAAGTGTACATTTAATTGTAATTGTATTTTAATTATAAATTGGTGAGTTGAAGTAACAATATCTTTGGTTGGTGTTGCACACTTTAAAAAAGTGGGCGTGATTATCATATCAAGGAGTGCGCATAGTTTCTACAATGACATAGCATGCAGTTTAATGCATGTAGTGCACACCTATGGAAGTACATATGAATGGCACACTAAAACAGAAAATAGTTGAATTTTACAGTGAAAACTGGTATAAGCATGCAAGGAGAAGTGCACTAATAGAAGAGCCTTACAGGATGGTGCACACTTTAGGATTTAGCACACACTGTCTTAATGCAAAAATTTTAGAGACAAATGAAATTTTGTATATATATGTCATGATGTAACGCACACCTATGTAAGGGTGAAATGGTGGTGCATTGAAGAAAGAGTGTGTGCAACACAAAAGTTCCGCGTGCATTAGTTTTAGTGCGCAATCTGTATATTTTGAGGCTGGTGAGCCTTGATGCAAAGATAAATATTTATGTACTGAGATTGTAAATGTCATCGCATGCTTATATAATGAAAATGCATCCATGTGGAAGACCAACAACATAAAAGAGAATGGGGGGCTTAAACTCCACTAGCTGTAGTTAAGGGGGCTAGGTTAAAGGGGCTTAAATCCAAAAAAGGAATATTATATTAATATTTCTTTAAAAAGCATAAATTAAGGATATATTATTATATCCTAAGTCCCAAGGAGGGGAAAAGAGGCTGAAGGTGGTTCTCAACATGACAAGTCTCAAGTTGGGAACATGTTTTGGACTCAAGGGAGTTCTCAACCTGACATGTGTCAAGTTGGAAATGTGCAGTTAAATAGTTTGGAACTTAGTCCATTATGGTATTTTTTTATGGAGAGGGGATTCATTCAATGACTGAGGGGCGATCTAGCTGGGAGGAAGCCAATTTTTATGTCATCGAGTTGATTGTTCTATCATAGAACTATTCAGTGAGTGAACCTAATTGTTGTGGTCATGAGCCCAACTATTACTGGGACAAGCAATTATGTGGATTAATATCACAAATACATGTACACGACTTAACTTGGAGAGATCCAATGAAGAGGCAGGTTTTCAGGCCCGTGGAAGATTGCATTCTCTCCATATGAGAGAATTGTTGAGAATTATTTCCTGAGGTTCCAAACTACAGTGGCGGGGATATGAGACTTCATGTATGGCATGTTGTTAAAGCCCTATAAGGGAAGTGTGGCATCCGAAGGACTGTTGATCAGAGAAGGGGAACACTTCCTGGGGTGGGAAATGCATGTGGGGAATGAGATATTGTAGGTTGTCAGTGTGAATTGGCATATGTGAGAAACTTTCCTGTATTTGAGTCACCAGTGACTGAGTTACCTATGACTGAGTTCCTGTTAAGTGAGATACTTTAGCCTGGTTGGGAACCCTTGCCCAAGTGGATTTTATCCCCATCTTAGGGGTGACCCACTGTTGAGATTTATGAACAATGTGGTCTAAGGCTAGGAAGAACATGGAAGGTATGCATGTAGTTGATATCATTTATTCAAACATAAGTGCCAATTTGTCTGTTTAATCATATTTTGCAATAATTATTATATATTGTCTTTCATGGGTTTATGTTGTTTATGTTTCATGTATATTTATATTATGAATATGTATGTAATGGTGTATTGTAGAGTGTAGTTTTATGTTTAATTAGTAACAGATTTGTATCAGAGCAATTTAGGTTGAATTGCTGGCAAATCAATATCATAACAGGAAATTTTAAGTGACATTGCCCAGTGGATGGTTGGGGGTGTTACAATGACCAAGGAGCTAAAGGAGGAGTAAGGAGGTCAACGAAGAATCAATCAACATTTAAGGTATGCCTTGATGTATTTTTCTTATGATTATTAATAGATCATTTGGTTTCCCCCCTATAAATGTTTGTGATTGATGAACACATGTTTAGATCAGATTCATGATATTGTAGATCTGATTAGAATAAAATTAGATCTAGGATTATAATACCAAGTAGAGAGGCACAAAAGGTATTTATTGTATATTATATGTAGGAAATAGGTTGTGGAGCTTGGAGCTAGAGTTTGAAGACTGCAACAACCAAGAGATACGAAAGAAAACCTATGAAGAAAGGTATGAAAATCCTCACTACACTTTAGGATAATCATGAATCTATGTGTTTGAATCTAGATCTAGGAGAACCATAAGAAGCATATCCCTCTTTATGTCTAGGATTACTAGGATAATCCTAGGGAGATCTTGTTGATTATTGAGTGACATCCCTAAGAGATATTCTCCCATAATAGAACTGGCAACCCCACTCAGGAAGTATTCTTCTCTAGTTTCAGTCTCTTGGCCAATCCTTCCCTCTATTTGATTGTGTCTGCTTATGGTTCTTCCTTTAATTGATCCAAATCCTATATCCAACAGATGTGAGAGATTTGGAACAAATCATTTATTCTAAAAAAACAATTTTTTTGTAGTCCATCGCGTGTTGCATCATAGGTGTCCCACGAGGCCCCCTCAATAATTGACAGGCCTGTGTCCCACAAGGCTCTGTAAAAAATGTAGATTTGTAGTGTAAGACCCAAAATTGTGAAGTTAGATATCTCCTTTGATCAATAGGGTTCTACAGTGGTATGTTCTAGTCTAGTTTTTTCTCTATTTGATTGATTTTTTGTCACATACTTTGCCATCAACTAGTTTTTTGAATGTTGGTGTGTGATTTGTTTTCATTTCTCGGATAAGATATCTTTCTGTCAGATAATTGTAGTAAGGTTGGGAAGATAACCCAATATAACTGAAGCGATCTAGTAGTGTTTTCCATTGGTTGTTTTACTTGTCCTTGTATAACCATTGTTCATCACTAGATCTACCCTCCTAGGTGAGTTTTGGGTGAGATGTTTCGTGTGACATTGAAGTGGGTTGATCCAACCTTACTTCCAATTTCCTACATCCCATATGCTTGCAGTTTCTTTCTTGTTTCCATTTTCTTTGTCTACTCTTGCATATATAAGGAATTGTTTACATTTCAATTGGAAAAAAATCACAAAAAAAGAAGATTTTTTGCATGCTAGATTTTCTTTTGGAGCATTAGGAGCATTGTTTGATTCCATATATGAAGTGATTATTGGCTTCTTGGTGTGTGTGAGGTCAGTTTTAAATTTGGAAAGGAAAAGGAAAATTGCTTCCCCTCCCATAGCTAGATTTCATTGAAAAGAAAAAAATACATTATCATTCTTTCATTACTTGGTTGGGTTAAGAGTCCAAAAATCACAAAGTTTCATCCTTTACCCTTGGACTTAATAAATATCCTTAAAAAGAAAACACATAATCTAAAATTTATTAGACACTTTTCTTTGATAGTAAACCAAAAGTAGGTAGGATTAGGGCCTTGGAATAGGATTGGGGAGTAAACTCTCCAAGGCCACAAAACTCAAATTAGGAGTCATTAAAGAACATCAAAATCCATTCTTGCAACCTATGTGTGGTGGGAGCCTTCTCTAACACAAGAATTAAGCACGAGGTTGCATAAGGGAAAGTAGGGATATTAATCCTCTTTGCTTGTTTTTGTATTTACAATATCGCTTGGATCATTAAGTATACAAGGGTTCTATTGGTTAAAACATTCAGAGCTTCAGTCTTATTTACCCTTATGTTACGTGCAGCTGGACTTACAACTATTCGTCTGACCATTGATTGTTAGGTGGTATCCTTAGTGACCTTTCCTAGGGATACACATAGGTGATTAGAGGTGGGACGTGCATATAGTACCTGTGGTAGATGTGCATTCACGATCTCACTTCCTCTGGAGGGTGCTCGCATTAATAAAGGGTACTTGCACCAATCAGGGTTGTTTCGTGTAGATCATTGTAACTGCTCCTCATGCCTTCATTGTCCAATCTTGTGGGGACTTCATCTCCCCCATAGGGTTGATTTTTGGAATGCACTTGAGATCATTGGATTACTTTCTATTAGCCTAGTTTTGAATAGGGGTGTGCTATTTTATTCCAAGTATAGGTCGACCTTAGTCTGAATTGTGTATAGATTTTAACATAGTATATTCATCATGGCTAAACTACCATGCCAGTACCATTGACTACAATGACTTGAGTCTATTAAGGAGGTACAAACACCTCTAAATCAACACGATCTAAGTAAAAATAAATTTGAAGGATCTTATATTTGTTTTTAGGAGACCAGTTTGGTCGAAGTGGAGGTGGTAGATGAACATCTTCCACCAAATTTTAACCGACCTTTGACTGATCCAGACGCCCCAATACTTGTCCAAGTAAGAGATATTTTTAGTGAGGAATTTTATTTTTTTAGTGATCCTCTCGCCATGCATGGACCAATTATCTCATTGAGTGTGGCTCAGTCTACGAGCCCAACCTCAAGTGGGCATGGGGGAAATTCCCCTAGGGGCATGTCGGTGATGTCCACAATACCACCCCTTAGGATGATTGGACCTACACCATCCATACCATTTTATATTGATCCCTCTATATGGGGGACGTCAACTGTGTCATCCTTTCCATCTGTCCATATACCTAGCATCCCTATGCCCATCCCTTCTACATCACTTCAAACTTCCAGAATATTTTCTAGTGGGGGGTTGAGCTTTGGTCTCAACATGGGAAGTGGAGATACTTTTGTTAGA